>JALIZH010022546.1:0-13628 GCA_030522465.1 Rhipicephalus appendiculatus
TGATCACATATAGGAGCTGTGGTGACACATTCGTGCACGTCACTTGCAATTCTATGCGACCGTTAAGGAGACTATTTTCCTCAGGCTAATAATGTCTTGAAAACAGCGTACAATCACAATGCCACACTGGTGTTTGTCAGAAACTCTTGAAAGAAAATGCACCAAGAATTATTGCTAACGTTAGGAATGAATACATACAAAAATGGACAGCACGCTAAAGCTTATAGATACCGCATAATAAGGACTGATTTTGGGAAAGTAATTGGTACTCATAATAGGCCGGCTTAATATTTCTTCCTGTATCGCTTATGCACTTACACGCGCGGCTTTACTTGAGTGTGTTGATTACATGAGTAGCGCAAGGCGGCAGAATACGGCCATACGTTATTTCTGTGCGAGAATGATCCCACACACGTTGGAAGTGTATTGCATTTGTTGAAAAAAGGTTGCGATCCTTGGCAATAAGAAATCTATGGCTAACATTGGCTAACATTTTCCACGAATATTCACCGACTGTAACGCACTAACAGCAGAGTCACGATCTGGCGGTCCCTTTCTCCGAGTCCACACTTTCAAGTCCACTTCATCGCAAGTCTGAACTCCAGTGCAGGTCATTGTATGGTGGGAATCATACAATATTTGGAAATCACAGTCTTCGACAGGTACAACATTAGTGCTGTTCCCAGTGACGTATGCCCCGAACGCGTAAACATCAAAGCATTCGTATGGCACTTGGAAGCTGATGGTGAATGTATCGTCTTCTGCGGCAAGCAACTTCAGATCAGTCACGTCAGGTGGGGCTGCGTGAATAGAAGAGGAAGATTTCAGTTACAAACAATATGCGCCTTTCGTTAGAAGTTACTCTAAGTGCTATCTATGCATAATGCTGAACTTTTATAGCACCATCCGTCGGTCGCACTGTCAGCCGCCAGCCAGCTGAGACACTATAGTTGCAGGATTATAACCACACAAACAGCGTCGAGCTGATTCCTGATGTCTACCCATATGCATAGGCGGCGGAGCCCACGCATGCCTCGTGTAATAAACGCACCCCAGGTGTCCCTGGCGAGCTAGCTTGTTCTATACATAAAAATTGTGAGATTGCTCCATTCACTTTGCAGCAACGGGAGCTTATGTTTTAAGAAGCATTGCAGTTTTGAGCTTAGGTGCTAGAAGGTGCAACATTTCCGGACATTATATTTTATCCGCATCGGGCTCGATATATGGGGGGAGTGTATATATGCCTAATGTACACAACTTTAGGTTGAGGGATAAAAAATATAGTGTTGCTGCAGAGACCATGTAGGGGTACACATCATAACATTTATTAAGTTAAAAACATTTTATTGCGAAGCAAATGTACTTTAGCACTATCTATCTAGGAAACACTTTCGTGTTGAAATTAAAAAGCCGTACCTTTTCCTTCCAGATACACGTGTCTCAAAGCGACACCTGTTGAAGAGCGTATTGGGGGGCCCCGTGGTGTGCGTCAGCACTCGAATGGTGACGTTTGCGCACGTTTTGGTTTGGTTGCACGTGACGCTCGTCTGGTTTGGTTTAATCATGGCACCATCGTTGCACGTCACGCCGCTGCTGACGTTGGTGTTTTCGTCGATGACCTCTATGGTGTAGTAGTCAAAGCAGTCCTTAGGACGTTCCCAGGTAAGGACGAAGGTGTCTACTTCAACGTCACCCACTTGCAAGTCTGTCACCTCAGGTGGTACTGCGTGAATGTAAAATAATTATGTACTCTGTTCTCAAAGCTCACACTTTATCAAGTAAAGCCAGCTGCGAATACAAAGACCTGTGCCTCTCGCTGGGAATAAAAAAGACATTTCCTTCACCACAGCATCAATCTGGCTCACTGACCACAATAAAATCACATTCGCTATTCATAAGCACTCAATCGCGTATTACCGTCGTTGCTAGAACACTGTGCGAAGGAAAAAATATTAGGGCCGCTTCGCACTTGTAGTACCAAGCCAGAAAGAAATGCGTAGCTTGGCGACCTTCTCTGCTTCTCTTGATTTTTATCTTTCTTCATCTCTTTCTTTCCTTAACCTTCTGTCTATTTCTTCAATTTTTTTTGTCCCTCCCTATTTCTAGTCATTTCATTCTCCCTGTGTATATCTATTTCTTTCTCCCTCTTTCTATCCTTCTCTTTCTCTCTTCACTCTCAGTCGCTTTCTCGTTCTATTTCACTTTCTACCTATATCTTTCTCTCACTTTGTCTCTTTCTTTCTAAGCTAAGCTTTACTCTCTCCCCTCCTCTCGCTCCTCCTCGTCCTCGCATCTCTAACCCTCCCCTGACTGCTCTTTCCCATCCCATTGCTTTACTATGCTATACAAGGCTAGGTTTTGCTCTGCTAACTTGCCTGGATAGCCGATGGGTACGATGCTCGCATTTGGAACGTGCGTACGTGGGTTCGGATCCCAACTCGTCAAGAGGAGTGATTCGAATTTTTGCGCCAACGACTTTTCTTCTCTTTCTTCCTGTATATATCTCGCTTTCTTTCTCTTTGTAGTCGTTCTGTCACCCATCCGAGTTATCGCATCCCACGGGGAAGAATGAATGAACGAATGAATGCATGAATGAATGAAGAGATTTATTTATCCCTGCTTAAGGGAAAGGGGCCATAGGACAGAGGGTGGTGGGGAGGAAATACTTGAATAGTAGTCCGACTCTACCCTCTCAGGCCACTCTAGGATGACCTCCTGAATGTCAGGCCTCGAGCTGCGCAATGTAGCCTACCACTGCTCCTCACTAGAAATTAGGCGTTTGAGGAATGAAGGAAAAAGGTGCTTAGGGCAGCGCCACGAAATCCGTGCCGCGGGAGAGCTCGCGCAGGGCTCACATGTTTGGGGAGGGAAGCAGTTGATGAAAAAAAACGAAGACAGCGCTCTGGCCGAGTTATCGCGTTGCACGCGCTAGAAGAGTTGAGGCCATTCATGATTATGATAGTTTATGCGAATGCGTAATGACCTGACGAAAGTCATGACAATTTCGCCGTGAGAAGCCACGGTTTCGCACCAAGGTGGAATCAATAAATGTGGTACCAACAACTTGGAATCTCATACAAATAAGGCTCGGACCACGCTCCTGTAGCAGATGCCCCGTCGTAACTCAACAAAACTCTGGCGTGAAAAAAAAAAAAACTAAGGCTCCTTTGAATGGACCGATCTTTGTTCTATTGATAATTAATATAATTGTGCCGGCTTTACATCCTGCAATCACGGTGTGATTATTAGAGACGCCGTTATAGAGGGCTCTGGTAATTTTGACCACCTGAAGTTCTTTAAGGTGGATGCTTGCATTTCGCCCCCGTCGAAATGCGGCCGCCTTGGCCAGGAATCGATCCCGCGTCCTCGTACTTAGCAGCACGAAAACTTACGGGCTGAGCTACCATGGGGGAGTGGTAACCTATGTTTTTCTAGCGGGTGACCTTTGCTTTGTCTATGGCTTCAACGGGAACTCTGCGATGACGGCACAACACGTACAAAGGTATGAGCCGCCTGTCGATCCGCTCGAAGGATCTACGGTACGCAACTACAATGGACGATCACGCACACGACTCGGAGTACGCATTCATCGCCGGAGTAATCACAAAGTTGTTCCATGATTTTAACCGAAAAACGCCGGCCTCCTTTAGAATCATGCATGCAAGACACTCCAATATTCGTTTAAACGCTATGTCTCATTCTGCTATTTGATCAGGCGACAGCACAACTACACTGGCCGAGCGCCTTCACAGCATGGATTGGCGGCCAACTTTTATCAAAAGATCTCAGCGAGCTCCGAGTCTTGAAAACCGTCGGACAAATGGCGTTTCAGTTAACATAGGGGGTGTGGGTTTCAGCGAACGCCTCACGTCACGTGGTTTTCAGCGAGATGCCGTGGTGTCGCGAATCCGCCACTACGTTGGATTGGCATGTTACCAAAGAACCAAGCAATTCCATTACCCGTGTTTGCAAGTGAGCAAAATATCTTCACTTGCATTTCTATCAAGCTTAGTGGGAATTTCTATAAAAAGGAAATGCGATAAAGCGCGCTCCCCACACAATTTGCTACGATATCTTTTGCCCTGCTGGTTTCCGAAAGACACTATACATACTTATGTATTCCATGGTTGGAATGTACTTTGTTTCATTGTCTTGCACCATACCATTCGACTAGAAAAACGCATGGACGATAGGTGTCCTTCCAGCTATTTCGTGATGCCGGCACTTCATCGTTGCTAATAGCGTGGGGGGGATGTAACTACAACCGCAGCTAACAGCGACAAAATGACGTACCTTCTGCCGGTATGAAGATGTCCTTTACTGTCACTCCAGGCGAACTGCGCTCTAGTGGTCCGTTCAAGTGTGTGCGCATGGTATATGACAAATTTGTGCATGGCTCGAATGGTCCGCAGGTGAGTTGCGTCCGGTCGGGGTGAATGATGGTGTTGTTGGCGCACAGACTGAGCTTGTGTTGGGAGCTCATCCTGCTGCCGTCCTGGATGACTTCAATAGAGTAGTAATGGAAACGACCTTGGGGCCTTTGCCAAGATAACGTAATGTATCCATTTTCAATGCCTGCAGTCGTTAAGTTGGAGACGTCGGGAAGTTCTGCAAATGAATGTTAAAGGCATTCAGGTGAGAACCAAGTCGCAGAACACGGAATCGTGTTCTGCGACTTGGTCACGGAGCGAACAACGCAGGATAACATTATTGTCGAAGTGACAAGAATATCTGCCATCTTACCAGTCCGCTATGTGCAGACGCTATGAAGAACACGAATTTGTTGGACTCAAAAATGTTTTGTGCCGGCAACTCCATTGGCGTATTTTCATGACGGATATGACGTCGTCTAATGTACTCTAGCAGTTGCACTCTAGATTGAGTCCACTTACAGTATCGCATAAATGAAGGTGGAGCTCAAGCTTCCTGCAACGTTTCGCACAATAACCACTCTAAACTCTGACAGGCTTGATAGCCATTACCAGCGATGACAACGTCCTTCGATGTGCTTCCTGTCCATGTGGGTTCGGGAAGTTCGTTGTTGAACATGGAAAAGCTTACATTAAATATGTAACAGTCATCGAAAGCACTGCACGTTACTCCAGTTTCCTCAGTGCGAATGATGGTGCCGTGAGCACAGAACCCAGACTGACGTTTTTGTTTAGTGCCACTTTCATTACCACGTATAATGGCGGCATCGAGACAGTGGAAGTCAAAGTTGCCCTGAGGTCTATCTTAGGTCACAGGGACGTAGGGAATATAGCCAGCCAATAAGCTGAGGATGGTGATGCCGGAGGTCACTGTAGCATGATTAACAATGTACATAGTACATCATATGCATGCACTAAAATTATTATGTTGGTGTCATATTTACCTATTTTCCTCGCTCTGTGGAGATATGATAAAAAGGTAGTAAGGAGTGTGCCCGGTGTCGTGAGGAGAACTGAACTTAGCATAGATGTGAAATTTAGACTGACAGGGTCATATACGATGCAATCCAAGTTTGAACAGCCAAGGCCTATCACAGAATTCGTATATAACCCTTATCCAACAAGGGTGTACTAGAATGATGCCGCATAAATGGGTAACTAAATGAAAAAAAATTGATAGTGAAGTTATGGCTCCGAGTTTTCGGAGTTTATTTTTGTTGAAATTCGGAGGGTGCTTTTCGGAGTTTACCTTTTTGGAGGAACTTCGGCGGTTATCCACAATTCTCCAAAATTTCGTGTTTATTTTTAATTATAACTTGCAGCAACGTGTTATTAATTTACTCTGCAATAAATATGCCTTGCATTGTTGCTAATAATAATGTTGTGCCAACCCTTCGTTTTTTTTCACTTGGTGTTTATTTACCCTTGATAATGTGCACTGCTGAAAACTCGCCAAAGTGTACTTTTGTGGGGCAGGAGCTAGTCAAGCGGTTTGTGAGCTTTTTCTCTCAGCTTCCCTCATCTTCTTGATGATAAATAGAGGATGTGTTGTGATTATTATTCTCGATACTCCGACATCTCAGGTGAAATTATATCTGAACAGGAAAGCATGCGAACACAATCGCAAGTGTATTATAGGTGTCTGGGAGGTTTGAACGCTAAGACTCATATACACACGGCCACTAATACTCCAATACAAAACACCTTCGTTTGTTCGTATTACAACGTCAAAGCTTGTTGTGATATACGCAAGCGTGTATTTTACGAGGTCACTGCCGCTGATGGAGGTGCTCTCCGTTCGATTAGTGATTCCCAACTTTGAAAAGCCTTTTTTACCGTTGAAAATGCCCATTTAAAATCGGAGTTTACCTGATAAATCTGAGTTGTCAAACATTTTACCGTAGAGTGTGTTTTGGGTTTTTCCAGATTCATCCGAAAACACGGAGCCCTAGTTATAGGTTACTGTAATGGAAGGCTAGAAGGAATATCTGACAATGCAGGTGAAACATCTGTAGAAAAACCCAGCGGCTTGTGTTTCTTTAGAAAGCAAACTTTTCTGATATGTACATTTAAGGCTGCAGATTTCTTTAGTGTGGGACATTGAACAGAATTAATGTTTGGGTACGCATAAAGACAAGCTATAAAAACTTACCTTCGCTCTTTAAGTGCTCTGCTTTCAGAGAAGGCTGCAAGAGAAAAAAAAAGCCTACGCTTGTAAAACGGAGCGATGGAATACGTCTTCACGCAAGCAACACATTGACACAGCAGTGAGGAAAACAATTTACATAGAGTTGCCTGTCACTACATTAAATGTTAGAAAGTCGACATTTCATCACAAACAATACTGTATTCAGTAACGTGAAATTCGCGCGTAGTGGGGATACATTAACACCGCTTCGAGCTTGCTGTTCTGTGCTGCGAGAGTGAGAAAAACAAATGTGCGTCATTTCCTATGGACATGCCCCGGGCTACGCCGACGCAAATGACATGCGGTACATCACCACAACATGCCACCAGAACCACAAAAGACCCATCTCATCTTACAGAGAAATGGCTCGGGGAAAGAACACTTGCGTAGATAAGTGTGTCGTAAGGCATTGGTTCCTGCATCAAAACAAGCCCAGCATGATATACTCGAACCAGAATTACCGAAATAACAACATTAGCCACCCACAAGTGCCAAATCCCAATGTGACCCCTGAATAGCGGGTTAAGACGGTTACAGGCACTTTGACTGCAGTGCATGTTTCAGGTGACATGGTGACGTGAAAATCTTGCGAAAGTATTGCTGTAGTAGGCTCTGCGATATGATCTGTAGCAAAGGACCACGTCTTTCTCTATTTTACTTTCAATTAATCCGACTCTTCAAGGTCAATGACAGCTCCTCACACATATTTAAGACATATTTCTGCAGATGAAAAATGAAGAACAGAGTTGTGCCGTCAACACATCAGCAACAAGCATATGTGTGGAAGTAGTTGAAAGGTAGTTACATATAATTGTATGGCAGATGTATACTTGCTAGGCTCATAAAGATGAAGAAAAAAGCACACGGACATGCATAAATACGAGGCGACCGCATTGTAACACGAACCGGCGTCTGCTTTGTACACTGGAGTAGTGGCACCCTCACCAAAAATCCACGCGTCTCCACGAAGTGAATCATGACGAGTGGGCGAAGCACCAGGGGATCGTTTGGTGTTCATATAATGTAATTTCGCTTTCCAGTCGCCTTACGCTTAGGCAATTCAAGGAGGATTTAAAAAATTGCTGGAGTGGAGGATATGCCTCGAAAGTGAATCCAAGATCCCGCCATCTTACCGGTGGCAAGATCACATTTTAATACGGGTAATTGGTTGTGACATATACAGTACTCGACGTGTGCCTTTGTGTTACAGGTTTCCTTGAGAAGCCTCAACATCTAGGCGCATTTTAGTAGAGATCAACTCATGAATACTCTTCTCGATAGGCTATTTTCGCCAGCAACAGCGATCTCTTACGTTATATTTAGCCTATGTCTACGTTGAAGGCTATTGTAAAACTTTTTTATGGGCCCTCTCGCGTATTTTCAAGGCACCGTGCATTGTGCTGTGCTGCGCCGTGGGCACGGGCGCCAAATGGATGGACAAGCCTCGCCCCTAAGGTGCTTAGCCCCTAAAAATGTTGTTGGCCGTTGGCGAGCTATTGTGAGATATTTGCCAAAAATGATTCTCATCCCCATAAATCAATATATATATATGGAAGAAACAAATTAAACCGTTGTCCTATTTCTGAGTAGGATACAGGCATCTGTTTTTCACTATATATAGCATTTCACGCCCTTGCGTGACATGCTGTGCGAGATCGAAGCGTGAAAAAAAAATCTTCTTAACGAGCTCTGTAACACCCTAAGTGACCTTGCGGCCTACTGTTCTTTTGTGGAATCGGCACCGAATATGCCTGTGATACTACGAGCATCTACAGGAAGAGAATGACGAAGTTTCTTTCCAATGAAAACGCTTGTAAATTAAATCTATCCCTAAAGGCCCCATTACATCAATCAGTAAACTAAATATGCCGCTTAAAACTTAAGCGCCGTTCCTTTGAAGGCGTCACAAGACGGATGAGTACACACGCAAGCGATGTTTCACCCTTGGTCTTGCCCGTCTTCATAAGTAACTGCGCTAAATTCTTAGCATATCCACACAAAGAAAGTCAGAAGTCAGTCCTTGCTGAATACGTTTAGTTTTTTCTTTGTGGATGCTGTTAGCTGGATGTTCTAAGAGGCATACGAAGGAGTCGTAAACGAGCGCCTAGAATTCCAAAACAAATGCATCGTGGCAAAAGCGACTTACTTCAAATTGCTGGAGAAGTAATAATGTTGAGGCAGCCACTGTTGTAATCAGAAAAACCGTAACAGCAACTGCTAGACATTTCACTGCTGTGCACCGACGCCTTGGTTTTGCCTTTGATGAGGCCTGTGGCTCTGGTTGCTCTGCTTCAGTCAACTTGACAGAAGCATCGCTGCAATGGTACTGGGCATACGGCGGCGGTTTCCTCGTCCTCCATTGTGAGGCCCAAGTTTTCAAACGTTTGTCTTCATATAAAAACTCTGAATAAAGAAAAAAGACACCCCTTCTTCGAGTGAGTTAACTTACCACAAAAACCCCCAAAAACACCTGCTGCTGCGAGAAGACGCTTGGACAGTTCAAGAAAAGCACAATCCGTAAAGACCAATGACGGCACCGCCTTGAAGCGGCGGCGTGCGCTTAGCTTGACATCATACGTTTTTCTAGGTGTTAGCTCATAATGTGCTAATCACGAGCACTAAAAATGCATTGTTGCGGCATATGGGATCAAGACTCGGGAACACTTATCCAGGCACCGTGTCCGTATTACTAAAAAAGACATACTGTGATTTCTGTGACGTGGCCCTCGAACTCGGGAAATGAAGCTATGACTTTCATTTGACCTTCTTGTATTGAAGCTATGCTCTGAGTATCACCGACAAGAGACTATTGAACGAAATATATACAGTATGAACTGGGCAACTGGATGAACGCTTAATTTACTGTCCTTGTAAGTTGGCCTGCGGCCTCTTTCGTGAACATTCAAGGCAAGAAATCTCTCCCGGCAGTTCCTTAGTTTGTTGAAACTCTGGGGCAATGATTAATTTAAGAGCGGGGAGTTGCAGGCTAATTTGGATCATCTAAGGTTCTTTCCACAACGTATACATACATCCAAGTAAAATTTTAACGTGCTCGGTCGCAAACCGAAGCAACATCTCGCCTGCAACAAAGGTAATGCCCCGTCCGTAAGTGCTTAGTCAAGTCACCATGCTACTTCGTCAACTCGATTGGCTTGGCTACACTGGGCAAAATCCTAATCATGCGAATCACGCAAAGAAGGCAACAACCTACTACGCGAAATAAGAAACATGCACTTCACGAACCAGGTTGAAATCATACGAAAGTGATACCACTCAGGAGTCAGGACAGAACAAAATATTCGTTGAACACAGTTTTGAAGTATTATTAGAGTTACTTGTCCCTACGTACCTCTGAAACGGTCGCATAAGCGGTAATGCCAAGGGCACAAACTGCAGTGGTTTGCCAGCGACAGTGACAAACCAGGTCACTCTTAAACAGCTGCCAAACTGATGAAGTCGGCGTGTGGAAAAGCACAAGGAAGCGCAAGACCACGTTGCAATTGCGGGATGCTTCACGGTCGAGGCAAGATATGGAATCGAAAGGAAAGATGCAAGCGGAACACAAAGCGTAGAAGGACGACCGAGACTTCCACTTGTGCAACGAGGGGCTAAGACTGCTGTGGCCGCCGACATTTCCTTGTAGGATTGGCAAAAGCCCTAGAATATTTTGAAGCAGGACGTTTCCCGCAAGCAAACATTAAACATACATATTATTGTCTGCAACGCGCCAGCCATAGTCATGAGCCATGATTCAATGTTTAAAAAGCATGCATGACTTGATCACTATGGATTTTCTGGACGGGGCACCACCAGGATGACGATTGTATAGATCAGAAAAACGGTGGTCACTTCTGTGATAACCTCATACTGAAGAAAAAAAAATAATAACCTTTTTTATTTCCATCAACAATAACACAGAGTGTGGGTAAAGGCGCTTGAGAGACAGGCAACTTGACAGAGGCCTACGGCCACCTCGACAATGAAGCAGCGATGGCACACATATTTAGAAGTAAAAGAAAAAAAGGAAAGAAATGTGGCAAAAACATCATTAGAATGCACCATATAGAAAATTTATACAATTTCATACAAAACCAGTCTATTAAGTAAGGAAGAATGAAAAAAAGCATGATGTTAATCTTATTATGTGAACATGGCGATACCAAATGTTTGCGCAGGGTTTATGCAGAAGTTATTCGCAATTCAATGTCTATTAAATGCGAAGCATTTGTTAGCGTACTGCAGGCACTTCGAGCGTTTCTATCTATCTATCTATCTATCTATCTATCTATCTATCTATCTATCTATCTATCTATCTATCTATCTATCTATCTATCTATCTATCTATCTATCTATCTATCTATCTATCTATCTATCTATCTATCTATCTATCTATCTATCTATCTATCTATCTATCTATCTATCTATCTATCTATCTATCTATCTATCTATCTATCTATCTATCTATCTATCTATCTATCTATCTATCTATCTATCTATCTATCTATCTATCTATCTAGCCGCCTACGTCTGGTTGCTCTCGTGATCGCCTCCTTTACTTGGGGTAGACCAAAATTAGTATTGGAGGGTAAGAGGGTTTGGCGAATATGTCTGGCTGGCCATGATATGAATAACGTAAAAATCCTGTCGCGTACAAACCCTTTCCTCCAGACACGTGTGACACATACGCGTATACCACGAGCCACGGTATGCAGGTATGAGCCACACTATATTAACAGTGGTATATCTACACAGGAACGCCGAGAACATATATTGCTAATTTAAATGCGAGAGCTTGAAGAAAAACCGACATCGGCAGCGCTGACCCGACGAATGCAAATAAATATCAGGGTCTCAGCAGGAATCGAACCCAAGCATTCTGTGTGGTAATAAATTATTCTTCCACAGAGCCACGCCAGGTCTCGGAACTGCATTGGAAAAATACCATATGCAGGCGTAACGTTGGTAAATGTCAGTTGTGTTTGCAGTGCTGGCTATATAATTTTATAAACATTACATATATAATTAGTCCCATGATACAGGCGTCACGTTGGGTTAATGTCAGTTGTAATTAGGCTCCATACATTGAAGTTGGTCCACGCTGCACAATCCAGATGTACCGTCTTCGCGAGCATAAGCGCTACATATCAGCTTACTGCTTCTGGTATTGGTAATACCTATATGTTGCTGTTGGCATCGTCACGCAACTGTTAAAAACTGGCTATACAGTAAAAGCTCGTTAATTCAAACTCCGATAATTCGAACTTACACTTAATTCGAACTGACGCCTTGGTCCCGTCGCAGCCCTGTGTGTTTATAAGGGTGAAAACTCACGATAATTGTAACGTGTCGGTATCCGCAACGGTTCATTCGAACTGCGAGCCCCCTGGTTTTCATCGCTCCTCGCGGTAAGCGGCCCAAAGTGATTGTAATATGTTGCTAAACCACACCATACTAAAGTTACTAGAGATGCAAAGCAACGAAACAGCAGCATTTCTCAGCAGATGAGAATTCGGACGTTGCGCTAGAGCACTTGGGCAAGCTAGAAACGATGCTTATGGAGTCGGAACGCAAGAAATGCAGGCAAATACAAATTACCGATTAACTTTAATTTTAAGTGCGTTCACATTGCGTGTAAATAGACGTGTTTTGGGGCACAAACTGCGTCATCTATTTCGACAATATGGCTCACTGCTGACATGAATGCAAGTCCGTGCTTGTTTCTGGCGTATCACTGACTGATGAATTAATTCTGCTCACTGTTAGAGCGCCATGAACCTTAATTGACGAAATCAGCTGCCAGAAATGTGTAGTAGAGCAGAGTTTGCGATGAGGAGTCCAGAGCTGGCTTCTTTGGGTTCGGCCCGCGCACTGAGGTAGAACGTCCGTTCATTCTGGCACCCATCCACTAATTCTAACTCCGCTTAATTCGAACAACATTATAGTCCCCTTGGAAGTTCAAATTAACGAGCTTTTACTGTATAAACATATGCGACTGTTCAACGTATGTGTGTTCGTAGAACGCTTGTTCCGCTCAATAACATTAAACCACAGTCACCTTCCCTCCGCATGCTTCGCATAACATCGATTCTCATGCTGCTTGGGATCTGCGGAATTTTTTTATGAAATGAATTTGAATACATTCGTAATGTGTAGGATATTCTCTGCACAGAATAGTTTGAGATTCTGAAAAGAGGGGAATTGCATGAATAAAACTTATAACATCAAGATACCTTGCGGACTACTTGAGACGCTGTAGTCAAGAGGGTGGAATCTAGAATAACTGCAAAACTTGGAGGACGCTTGAGCTTCACATTTGAAATTACACCGCGGTAGCCCAATCGGGTCCCGTTCGCATTGCGTTCTCATTCACTGGCCACGATTTGTCTCTCGGCGGACATGTCAACCGTGCCGCAAGGCACGGTTGACATTTCCAGGCACGGTTGACATGTCCAGGCACGGTTGACATGTCCAGGCACTGTTGGCATGTTTTGCACATGTTTGTGTGCAAAAATAACACCGGTCGTTTGAAACTCTCCTAGAAGGCGCCCATACTGCAAAAAAAGTTGCAAAGTGCGCACTATGCCATAATTCCTCAATTTGCGAATTAGCGATGCATTCACTGCGCATCCGTATGGCAATACACGCGCCTATGCAGCTGTACATTTCGCTGATGCTGCTGCTGCTGATGATGATTGATTACACTTCTGCCCTTTGTGATGGGTGACCGTTTAAGGCACCCAACTTTTTGCACAATTTACACGGTCTGACGACCGGTGCGATTCTACGCTTCTGCCACGCGAAAATACATGTGTTAATGCAACTCCTCGAACTACATGACGCCTGTGTAGTATGCGTTTGCGGAACGTTTTTCACGCACTAGCGTGGGTTTGTGGAAGACACCATGACTGACACGTAGTGGGACAGGGTTTGATTCCTGCTCAGACCCAAGGTGGAACGTCCGCCTATGATAGTCCCACGCTCCGATGCACCACATTTTGTGACCTGCCTAG
>JALIZH010022547.1:0-34802 GCA_030522465.1 Rhipicephalus appendiculatus
GTGATAGAATCTTCTTTTGCTTCAAATAAATAGAAAGTCTACACAAAGCGACAATAAATTGCGCCTTGTGACGCGTGTACGAAGGCCGTTGAGAGTGGAGAACATTCTGGCCTCCTTCGTCATAGGCCTTGCTTGGCGCTCTTTCTTGGTGCATGGATTCATTTACGCTTCGCGTGAGTTGGATGGCTCATGCGATTGCCGGATTCGTTTTATGCGTTTCGTGCACTAGAATATCGTTGTTGTCTCCTATTCACGTCGTTTAAGATGCGCTCGACATTCAGTGGTGGGATGTTCGCGTATGCACAATAACGGGTTGTTCTTGACACGAACGCATACTTTGCCGGTATGGTGCGATTTGCGCCCCACTGCAAATGACGAGAAAAGTTGAAAGTTCCGTCTGTATATTGAACCATGGGATGTATTTTTTGCTTTGGGGTCATCCACCCCATTTATGTTCGTTCGTTGCGAGAAACACACTGTACCGGTCGGCCCCAAGATGATGCGATGGCGACCATAAGCATAAAGAAATATGTTAAAAAAGTGTGATGCAGCCATCTTTAAGCTGTACAATCTGGAAGTGATGGTTTGTGCAACAATATTTAGTCTTGGAGTCTTCATATTCAGGGCTTCACACCATATGGTTACACGCTGATTTTTAATACTTCCAAGCCCTCTCGACCATTTATAAATGTCTCAAGGTTGCCGATCGTTTCCTGAGACGTACAGGGGGGGGAGTCAAAAGTTTCCAGGCCACGCTGCCATAGGAATACATGGGATAGTGGCCTGAGAACTTTTTGACCAGCCCTGTACATAGAGTGCAAATATCATCACTTGCAGCTCAATATTTGTTTGAATTTATTAACTTTAGGAAGGTGACATGGCATCAAAAAACAATTGGACAAAGCATAAACAAATCGATCCATTATCCATCATTCCCTTGCCACCTGAACTAACGTATCGCATTTTCCTTGGACAAGAACACTAAAGCTTACACCGGGCAGATGAACATCGGGAGATTTCCCAAACCAATACCTTTCCTGCCCGTGTGCCCATTCGTACCTCAGCATGCCACATGGCTCACCATGACGGGAAGCAGCAATCAGCTGTCGTCCGGGGTTTAGAGAGTGGCGCTTACAAATCCATGCTGCTGCGCTATCGTAGTGACCAGAAGTTGACAATGCGAAGTACGTAGGCGCAAAAGAACTGCGCGAATTCTTTGCAATTGTAATCGCGTCAGTGCTAAAAAAATTTGCCATTGCCACAGACGACAGCGCCGAAAACAGTTTCCTGACGGAAAACATAGTTCCGAAAATATCGCAAATATTCTGCTGAAAATATTGGGGTGGAATATGTTTTAGATGCGAAGCATCTTATGCTCGGGAGCTATGTCCATCCCTCCCGCGTCCCGCGTCCGGCCACTTTCATGAAGTCGGGAAGCACCCACTATGTGAACGAGAACACTGTAGTACAATATAAGGCCGTCAACCACCACTACAGTCACCAGAGTCCTGGCCGAGAGCACAGAGAGGCTGCTTAGCAATGGCTAGGCAGGTGGTGTGTGTCGCCCAGGTTGACTTCATTCCTTGATCTTGCTTGCATGTGTTTGGGGGGAGGTGGCTTAGTCCGTCCCTCCTTCCCGCGTCCCACACCACCACAGCGCATGCGCGTCTCCGCCCCCCTTTACTCTACTCTACGGAGCGCGCCCGCGTCCTACACACCCACAGCGCATGCGCGTCCCCTCCCACTCTCTCTCCTCTCCTAAGCTGACCCCCCTTTCTCTCCTCTAGGAATGCTCTACTCTACGGAGCGGCGCCCGCGTCCGATATGCCCACAGCGCATGCGCGCCCCTCTCCCTTACGCTCATCTCCTTTCTCTACTTTAGGAACGCTCTACTCTACGGAGCGGCGCCTGCGTCCTACATCCCCACAGAACACGCGCGTCCTCTCTCCTATGCTCATCCCCTTTCTCTACTCTGGGAATACTTTACTCTACGGAGCGCGCATCCCCACAGCGCATGCGCGTCCTCTCCGCATCTCTCCTACGCTCACCCCTTTTCGCTCCTCAAGGAATCCTCTACTCTACGGAGCGGTTCCCGCGTCCTGCACCCCCACAGCGACTGCACGTCCCCTCCCTCTCTTCTACTACGGTTCCCCCCCGTTCTCTCCTCTAGTAATCCTCTACGGAGCGGCGCGCACGACAGGTGGTGCGACAGCTGCATACTCCGCTGGGAGCACCACGGTAGTTCCGCGGTATGAAAATGACGGAGCGCGCACCATTCCTGTGAAGCGCAGCGATGAGCGCCCGGGACGCTGCCGCAAAACGAGAGCGGCGACGTTTCTCCCGCTCAAGCTAACCATCTCCCCGCTGCTTCGCATCCACACATGGTCCTCTTTAGCCGGAGAAGGGGAAGTTCTTTTTTTTTTTTTTTTTTTTTAATGGAAACTAACACCTATCCATGTGTAATACAACGCTACATGCGAATCAATATGAACTTTTCCGAAAAAAAGAAAGCGTTTAGTGCACGAAAATTTCGTACTCAGCGAGATTTCAACCCGTGACCAGCGCCATTTTCGGGCTGTCGATTTGCTAGTGGAGATGCGCAGGAGGCTCGTAGTTGGCAACGCTAAGGAGAATTAATCGGCCACTCGAAGTAAGTACTGAGAATGTTACAGACGGGTTTATGACAACGTATCATTTCATAGAATCTTCAGACACTGAACACAGGGTCTAAACACTCGACCGGCCAATCTGCTTTTAAAGATCTAGTGGGCTTTCTGAAAGCTAGAAAACATACTGAAAAAACTATAGCGTATGGACAGTTCATTTTCTTTTTTCTAGAGATCTTTCACTAGGTTGCACAGTGCTACATCATATAGTCTTTCAAGAGAAACAGTTCAATCGCACGGACATCAACAGACAGATGATAACACTGGACGCTCTTCTACTTTATTTTGGGCCAGTCTCCCATTTCAGTTTGCTTGTTCAGTATATAAGAGGGAAGAACTAGAGTTCCTGAATCAGGGCAACCACAGAAGCAAACTATATTTCTTCCTTTGAATCATCTGTCGATTAGAAGAACGCTTGGATTGCACAAACAACATGTCACCGCGCTCTCCACATTAATTTCGGGCTGAGCAAAGATGGTTTGACCAGATTTCTCAGGAAGGGTGCTTTCTTTGATAGAAATAATAAACACAAAGATAAACGTACTGTTCCCCGGAATACAAGTGTAGAGCGTATAAAATTCCCCCAATATCATCAGGATTAATCTTCAGACACTTCACTGACACTGCGGCCTAATTATAACAACTACAATCACAGTTCTTGCACATCTCCGTACACTTGACTCCTTAACACAACAAGGAAAGCACAAGAATGCCGAGCACTTAACTCACTCTCTGGAGGTGCTCGCCTGGAAATAATGGGAAGAAGTGGGCCATGTGCAGCTGGCTGTTCACGCACGCTCCGCTTGAGACATCATCTAAGCTCGACTTGTCAGGGATCAATTAACCGCGCTCGAGTCCCGCTTTTTCGACAGTCTTTTCGTTCTTTCGGGCTGTTTTAGATTCTCCGACGGTGTTAGCTGTGTTCACAAAATTGCAGTGCGGTATTTTCTTATTTCTTTACTTCATAACGGTGTCTTGCCAGACAACGCACTTTTATTCGCCAGCAACGTTTCCTCGCCTTCCTCCAAGCGAACCATGATAAACTTCAAAACCATCCGTAATGTCGGCATGAATGTTCTTCCAGCTGGCATTACCGTGCCAGACTGTTCTGACTTCAGACTACGATCTTTACTATTATATGCTATTAATGTTTATTTCCTTCTCACCTCTCTTAGCTTTCATCGGGAAAATATGAATGCTCCAATTGAAATATATGCAGTCCATTCACCACAAACAGCTAGTCGAGTTAGAGATAAGTCTTGATAAGTGTGAGAGACAAGGAGCGATGGATACGATGCGCTGCAGATTGTTTAGAGCGCACCTCTTAGGTTCCCTTTCCTACATAGAGCATCGGCGGAACAGGCTGATCAAGCGGTCGCACGAAATGACGAAGCAAGATACACGCACGGCACCTAATATGTGATGACACATGTCCAAAAAATTCTTGAACTTAAAGAAAATTGTGAATTTGCTTGTTGCCTTAAACATTGATTTCTCTACAGCGGCATACGTCTTCAGATGAGCACATGCATCAATTACGCCGGGAATTATAGAAGTTAAATTCGTTAACTTTTTATACCATGGAGACTGGTGGTTTTGTCAAATAAGAGAATTTGCCTGTGAAGAGTTATGTGTCGCTTTAAAATTTCGACATACTGGCATCTGGTCATCTTTGCCGAGTAATGAAATTCGTCCAAATTTACCGGCTAAACCGAAACCTAAGCGAAAAAAAACGTAACTAGCTCACGCCTGCAATGACTTCCCTGGTCACGAGAACATTTCCAGTACTCGTTGACTTTCTGTATTCTTACAATCTCAAGCACAGCTCACACAACCAAAAATAGAAGTCGAAGTATGGTTCACATTTCCACGCGCGTTTGTCCGATGTTGATGTAGTCATGTTTCATCCACGGAAACTGTTGTCAATGCTCGGCGCAGACCGCGCTGCAATGCTTGGGAAGTTTCGCGATTGTTTGAGCTCATTCGGTTAAGATTACACGCAGGACTCGAGTAGTCAAGTTTTTTCGAGAACCTACGCGAGCGCCAGGGATAAGGCGAGAATGCTGAATGCCGCATGTATAAATGCCGAGGCACTTTACCGCAGATCGGATTACTCGACGGCCGACGACTTCTCACGCCGCTATCAGTATTGAACTTCAATTCCTTGTACTTTGAACCTTTTAGTTTCGGGCGCCGGTTCGCCCAAATTAAATGTTGCGTTTTGAATCACATCGCCAGCTGCCTTCATAAACGTCACGACCACGCGACAATATAACAACTCTCAGTCGTTCTTGACGAACGACTGAGAATGGTAAGGATATGGCAGTTGCACTATTCGACACATTGGTCTCGGTTTCACCGGCGAAATTGATCACACTTCATCGCTTTGCTAAACCTGCTAGCGTCCGCTTTTGGGTAAACTCAAAGTTCCAATGGGCACTTAGCAAGAAGGGCTCCGATCCTGCCTATTTAATCCGCACAAGTCCCCCCTACTTTGTATATTCGTTTTCGTGACCCTACGACCTACATGTCCTCGCTTATGAAATGCTTCCTTGAAATGCCCTAGCATTAAGCAGTGCTTTGTTCTCCCCTGTGATCCTTCAGTGCGACAACAAGACAGGCTTCTCTAATGCTGCAGTGCACTATAAATACACAATGCGTAGCTACCCGGCTGGGTATTGCAGCAGCTTCTCCGTCTGAAAACATACCAACGGTTAAGCTCAAGGGTCTGCCAAGGAGAAAACGAACGAGATTCGAAAGAAACAGCACGCAAACACGCTTCGAGAAATGTTCTCTGCGAAGCATCGGTGGGGTTAAAGAAAAAAATTACACCATCTCCCGCTAAAGGGAACCATGTGTAGATGTGAAGCAGCGGGCGCTAACGCTTACACTGGCGGCGGCGTTGACGCTGGCGCTCATCGCAGCGTTGCGCAGGAGAGAAAACTGGGGAGGCGCAAAGCAGGCAGTGATGGAGCAGTTTTTCCTACTAGAACATGCCAATCGCTGCTAATGGGCACTGAGAGACAGAAGACTCCGACTGGACACAGAGACCCGCACTCCGCTTTTAGTTAACGCGCACGCTGCGAATTTTTATTGTTCAACAACGCACAGGAGAAATCTCCCACCGGCACCACCTTGGAGGTCAACCATTGCTATATATACGGGATGGCCAGTGAACGGTTGTGCAGCGCGAGCAGTCGGTTTTTTCAACCAAGAAACTCGCTAGCAGACGCTGCCTGCGTCGGCGTCGCGAGGCGAGAGAGGGAGGAGCGTAGGAGAGGAGAGAGAGAGGGGGGTGACACGCATGCGCAGTGGGAGTGTGAACGCCGTGGGCAGGGATGCGTAGAGGAGAGAGGGGGGGAGCGTAGGAGAGGAGAGAGAGGGGGGACGCGCATGCGCAGGGGGGAGTTAGACGCCGCGGGCAGGGATGGAGAGAGGGGGGGGAGTGTAAGAGGGGGAGAGAGGAAGGGAGGCGCATGCGCAGTGTGGGTGTGGTTGCCGCGGGGAGGGATGCCTAGAGGAGAGAGAGGGGGAGAGGAGGTTTTTTTTATTTTTATTTTTTTTTAACTGTTTGCGCATGCGCAGCAAGGGTGGGCACGCGGCACACCACCACCACCACCACCACCACCACCGGATTAAGCTTCGCCATAAGATGCTTCACATCTAAAAGAGGTTTCACGAGCGCGTAGAAGCAATGTGTAGCGACACGAGGAAGGCATGCTGATGCCTTTAAAGTGTACGCGCGCGAACGTTCGCCAGTGTTCAGGGTGTTTCGAAGAGCCCGCCTTGACTCGTCGTTCTCGTTCACTTTGTTAAACAACAGTTTCCGGCCTCGCTCTGTGTTGATGCTTCTCGTCAGGTTCGGAAGCACGCGCGAGAGTTGCTTCGTTCCTATGTCTGGCTCAGCTTCTCTTACTATTTGTAAGAAAGTGGCACATGAGCTCCTTTGAAGGTACGCGGTGTCGGGAATACTGGAAGCTCATTCTTGTGACGTCGGGCTCAAAAGAGTGAGTCTATAAGTTTACTAGTGGTTTCGCGGAACGAGGAATGTCAGCTACATGCGAGCCACGCTCTTATTTTCTTTTAGTTAGGAAGCAGTTTGCTCCGAAAATGGACGTGGTCGCAGAACGCAACGGATGGCGAGTAGAAAGTGCATACTCGTCAAGCTGTTCCTCAACTAAGTAATTGCATCTTTAACAAATAACGCGAAAAAATGAGGACGAGCAATTGGCGCGACGGTGTATGCCGTTGGTAGTGTATGTGTGTCTTTAGCGCTGTTTGTTCGATCAATATGGGAGCACATCAACTTGCCCAGTTTGCCGTTTTGAATTTAGTAATTGCGTTGTATGAAACGACACTGAGAGTTGTTTTTCATAAGAAATGAACAGCCTCATGTTCCCAGTTTGTTTCGTGTGCGCACCGAGTTTCGTTAATGTATGAAAACTATAACTTCTATGCGTACTAGTGCAATAATTTTCATCTCGTAGTTGTTATAAGCCGTCCTCAAATCATATGTGGATTGCTTTAACTGCATACGTCGCTTTTATTTCTATTTGAGTTTGAATATCCCCATATATGAAGATGCTTTCAATGGCCCAATGCCGCAGAGGAGCGAGTTTCAGTTGGCTGCTTTTACCGCACTGCTTCAAAGGGACTTAAATTGAATGCACGAAAAAGCTACATTACAGGGATGAGTATATATATAAGCCATACATCGGGTAGGTCTAAGCTTTTAAATTTCAGATACGATAGTATGGTTAAATTACGAAAAAAATTCTTTCCTCTAATATTTTTTCCTCCGACAGCACTATTCCACTTACAACACTACCATTACCTCATCAACTATTTATTATCCCTGAGCTAAGCAGCTTGATAATGAATGGCCTGCCAGTTAGAGATTCCACCCAATAAAGCTTTTAGAATCTTTTTTAAGCTGTCTTTAAACTAATTACTACCTTTTCTGTTGTCGCGATTTTTCAAATCTTTGTGCAAATTATGCCACTGACGACCAACAAAATATATGCCATCGAGGATGGCAAAATTAGCTAAGTGCGGCGTCACTTTGAAGGGTGGAGTTTAATGACCATGGCCCTTTGAGACGTTCCCTAAAATTAAAACTTACAGTCCAAGCAAACCGCGACGTTCTAGATTACGCTTCTCGGCGAAAATTAGTATCGCCTGTGCGTCAATCAAGAACAACCTCTACAATGTGAAATAGGCTCTCTTGAGTGCAATTCAGGCATAGACGGAAGGCGTACGGCGGCATGGTCACATAGTCTCGAGCTAAACAGCCGCCTAGCTTCACCGCATGAGCCCGTGTCTGATGGTGTTCGTGTGGCCTGAACCACGTTGACCAGAGAGTTTTCTAATGCAGTAAAAGCCCGTTAATTTGAACTCCGATAATTCGAACTTGCAATTAAATCGAACTGACGCCCTGGTTCCGGCAGAGCCCCTTGTATTTCTATGGCAGAAAACTCCCAATAATTCGAACACTTCGATATCCACAATGGTGAATTCAAACTGGCAGCCCCTGGCTATCATCGCGCCTCGTAGAAGTCGGCCCAGAGTGATCACATGGTGTTGCGAAACCAAACCAAAACAAATTTACTGGAGGTGCAACACTACAAAAGACCTGCACTTCTCCGCAGATCAGAATTTGGACGTTGCGCTGGATCTCTTGGGCAAGCTGCACACGATCCTCATGAAGTCGTCACACCAAAAAGCGCAAGCAAATGAATATTACTGATTACTTTTAATTTTGAGTGCTTTAACACTGACAGGTAAACGAACGAGTGTTGGACCTTAAGTAGCGTCATATATTCGACATTAAGGCTCACTGCTCATATGAATGCATGTCGCCACCTGTTTCTGGCGTATCACAGACTGATTATTTAATTCAGTTCGCTGTTAGAGCTGCATGAACTTAATTTACAAAATCATCTGTCACAAACATGTACAAGTGCCTAGTTCGTGATAGCGAGTCCAGAGGTGGCTTCTCTGGGCTCCGCCCGTGCAATGTACTGCGATGTCCATTCTAGCGTCCGCTCGCCAATTCGAACTCAGCATAATTCGAACAATTTTATAATCCCCATCGAGTCGCATTAGTGAGCTTTTACTGCAATACACCATAGGGAAACCTGGAGCTAGAGTCCATGGGAGCTGCAACGCAAGGTGCTTGCGCCGGCATGGGAAAGATGATAATACATGAATGCAAGCAGGTATTAAAATACGAAATTTTATATGTTGTGGCGCTTTGTGTGTGAGTGTGTGTGTCTTTGTGTGCGTGTGTGTATGTGCGTATGCATGTGTATTTTAGAGTGTTATACTCCGCACTACAACACAATGAAGCTGAATACATCACTTCCCCTCCTGACATGCAAACAGACAGGAGTAGACGCCTAAGTAGTATTCACGGTCACAAAAATGTACAATCTATGTGACGGGCATTCGTGGCCGATCTTGATGGGCTATAGCCGGATGTCATAAGTGCCATCAAGATGCGTATCTTTGGAGAGAAGGGAGAAGGACGACATCAAAGGGAGAAGGACTACATCAGCTTCAGTAGCGAGCGATGTGCATAGGCATGTGGTGGACAGGTCGGTTGCCCGGTATTTTCATGCCCCAGGGCCGCTTTGCGCTTCAGTACCAAGCATCTACAAGTAATGCGCTCTGCAGAGCCTCAGTACCCAGCGCATCACTAGGCCCATAATCAGGCATGGTGTTGGGACTGGTTCCCAGTGGCACTGGGTTTTGAAATCGGGCAGGCCGGATTGGGCTAAACGAATTGCGAATACAGCGACTTCATGATAAGTACTCGCAAAGCGCGCTATTCCTTAGCTGTGGGTTAGCGGACACAACTACTGGACTGAGAGAAGGCAGTTCGTCTACATTCTTTTGTCCAGCGTGATTACAAATACCCACGCCGATCAGGGCTGCGTATAGCGCCATATTGTCTCTAAAGGCACCGCGCAGTCGGGTTTTTCAGTGTGAATACAGCGCCAGGACGCACAGCCTAGCGGGTAAAAAAAAGCAATATTGAGACGGGGCTGGTAGAAACGGAACGCGATGCACGCGTCTCCCTCCCTGCTTGAGTGTGGGACTGTGGCCGGCCTACAGCAAAGACGCGTCACTGACCTCCACTAGTGGAGATCAGTGGGAGGCGGGCGCGGGTCTGTTTTCTACGCGCCCCTAACGGCCAATGTCAGCGAACTTGGGACAGGCTACTGCGAGCAACGCAGCTCCCTCTGGTCAGTGAATGGGGCCTATATGTATGAAAAAAATAGTTCAGTACAAGCGCAAGAACTCAACAGAAACTTACAGGACGCTCCCATAGAAAGTTGAAAACAAAATCAGCGTAAAAACACCGGTGGAAGTTCATATACGGGGTGAGAAATAAACAGAAACTACTAAGGAGAGCGAAACTACGGCCACTGGATTTGTCTGTAAGTATCCGTAACTTTAGTGTAAGCAACCGCAGCCTCTTGGCCCGGCTGCTTCTTGACACCAGTTTCCTGTTGCCACCACCGCTATAGCTTATTCTTGTGATGCCGCTTGGCTACTGACATGAAAGGAGAACCAAGAAAAAGATTTTAATTTATACTCTGAATATGACAAAAACAACCAGAGCTCGCAGTGGCACGTATCACTGTTTTTATTCGCTTCTTGAAGAATAACGCAAGCATAGAGTAACGCGCAAGATTCAAATGTGTATGCGTCACTGGCGCAACATAATCGAAAATAAAACAAAAGAAAACATCGGGAATAGCCAAAAGCTCCAATAAAAAAGCAAGTAAGAAAGACGATTAGTCTCCATGCTTGTACTGGTTGCGATATGCGATCCAGTGCTGGTGCCAGATGATATGTGGTCAGTTTTTGCCTTGCCTTTTGTTTAAGCAGATTACTATGACGTAGGACAAAAAAAAACATATCATGATGTAGGGGAAAGAATACGCAGCAACGGAATAGATGAAGGAAGGCAGGCTTTGAGATTCACGAAGTGTGCAAACGGAGCACGGACAAGATGAAGCAGGTGTCTCTGGAGACCTTGGTCAGTTGGGTACTAGTAAGCAATGCAACGTCTCCTTTCTATTCCTTTTTTTTATTACCGCTTCGAGGTTTATTCTGCGGAGTGCAAGTCATCATTTTCCTCTTCGATTCTCTCTTTTTTTATTGCGATAGCAGTTATATGGACAGTCTCTGCGGGTTTTTGGCGTCGCCGTCATGTCCCGTATAAAGTCCGCATTGACAGGATCCCCAACGCATCATACGTTCTACCCGCGGGTAATAGCGCGCGAGCGGAGGCGAGGAACGCGGCAGAAGCAGAGATCGAACGAGCCGGCCGATCCTCGTCGTTAGAAGGACTCATGCGATAAGATCCCCCCCCCCCCGCCTGTTAGACCGGCCGTCGAATGCTCAGGCAGAGAAGAAACGCCCCGCTCGTCTTTAGCGAGCATGCAAACACCCAAGGGAAGGGGGGGGGGGGTCCTCAGCAGCAGCTGTAAGCTTTGATTTTACCTGCGCAATCGGCATCGCTGGAGAGCGCGCTATCTCGCTATCTCCGCAGCCATCAGCGGGCGGCTCGTATACCCTCCGACGTGCTGCGCTCTCACCGCGAAGAAAAGTGTCACGGGAGCGGCCGTATTTTCTTACACCACCGTTTTGTAGAGTTGCGTGTGATCGAATCCAAAAGAGTTAGCTGCCAGCCTCACTTGGCATAACATTACAATTTATTGCTATCGCACTCATTCCCTCCCCCCTTGCGGTGAGACTGGCATTTTCTTTATTTCATAGCCCTTTGTCGACAACATGTCTTTGCTAGCACCATTCCTTATGAGCTACTATACGTAAAAAAAAGCCCGTTGTAGTAAAGCATTTTGAGTTTCAGCAGTTACCTCTGATACGACGCATAAAAAAGTGTCTGGTTACATTAAGCTTGAACTACACGCTCAGTTTGACAATGGTGCAATCGCCTTTTTTTTACTTGAGGTACATCGTGATAGGATATGTTTTTTCTAAAGTCTTGTTTTCTACTTTATACTGCAAAAAAGATTGTTGGCTGAGGTGCTGAGGCATACTGTGATTGTTCCGAAGCGAAGTCATCCTGCATGCAGCATTCGAGCTCGTATTCACGAACCATCATATACCTCGGTAGCCTTGCGGCCATGTCATGGCATTGTTATGTTCCACGATTTGGCTCCTATTCTTGAAAGCAGAAGCCGCCTTTCGACGGAGGCACTAAGCAAAGGAGACCCGTGTACATAGATTTATGCGGACGTCAAACAGCTCTAGGTACTGTCATAATTTCGTTGTTTCTCACTGTGGCATGCCTCATAATGCTTCTTTAGCGTAACATTCTGCGATTTAGGTTTATTACAAACAGTTCTGGTATGCTTTCTTAAGGTTAAAATCCTATACACACCTCCGTCACAAATGTCGCAATTAGGTTTAAAAAAGCCTAATTTTACACCGATCCGTATGGCCGCTTCTGGACATATTTATGGTCGACAAAGTATTCAGTGAATCAATCAGTGAATCAATCGATCAATGAATCCGTTATTATTCGCGTCGAAAAGATACTACATTGCCGGCAAATACGAAGGAGAACGGAAACTCTTTGAATTCTTGGCGGCAATATCAGTTGAATATAACTTTTATTGTGCCACAGGGATTCTAGCTTCCCATTAAGTGATTAGCGATAAAAAGATACACTTTTGAGCAGAGCTGTTCGAATAACGCAGGGTGGAACTCTCATATTTTGGGTCAGCAGGGGAGCCTCTTAACCAATGGGCCTCAGTGGTGGCTGCAACCCGATGTAACTTAAAAAGCTAGCCAGAACATAAACCTGGGAAAAGCCGCAATAGTTCAGCAGGAAGAATTAAGAAGGTTTTTTTCATCCCAGATACCGGTCGATACATCTAAATAAGTAACATGGAAAAGAAAAGCGTTGTAGCAGCATCGCCGACGATGAGGAAGACAACTGCAGCCGGACGGGGAAACGAGGTGGTTGCGCGAGACTCGAGGTCACAAGCGCCCCGTGCCGTGCAATATCGGGCCGGCAGGTTCACGAAGGCACCGTGAACATCATGGCGTGCGAAGGCAGACATGACGTCGATCCACAGTATCAAGTATATTTTGCTGTATGAAGTATACTTAGAAGGTCGCGGCTGCCAGTCCCAACGTGCCTTGCCTGACCTGACTGCCTGAAAGTAATCGGCCCGGGCCGTTCGGGACCTCGGGTCTCGTGCAACCGCCTAGTTTCTCCAACCCACCGCCGTTGTCTTTCTCAACGTCAGCGATGCTCCTTCAACACGTTTGTTAATTTTATCAGTTATAGTTCCTATTCTGTCTACGCGGCATTTGTCCTTTACTGTTGAAAAAAAAAACATTTCTGCCCTGTTGGCGAGCCCAAAATAAAATGACCGGATAAATTATTACTGCTAATTGTTTGTGAAGTACCGGATGAAGGCTTTACCCTACGGGCAAAGTTTTCAGTAGCGTCAAAACACCCTCATAAAAACGTATTTCGCTCCTTACAAATTGATCGCGCGCGCAGGATCAGCAGTACTTTTTTATATTGCTGCACACATAATTTTTCTACTGTTCCGAAAGTCATTCAACCAAAAGTAGACTAATACGTAAGGACGTCATAGGTAAAAATTAACGCAGGTGATGGTGCAACACTAACTATTTTGAGGTATTTCGAAGCTTTTCAAATTCAACTGGACTTATTCGTGTGTGTTTATTTTTTTCATTTTATTCCACATGTTACTCTGGAACAAGCAGGACATTCCTACGTTGTCAAGTTTTCAATTATAATAAAGTTGTAATTGGCTACAAATTCTCACCCAGAAAGGCGAGATTTCCACAGGAAATTGGGTTGTACAAGAGCTCTCACAGTAAAAAAAATGACGCAATTGGAAATTTGACTGCAATGCGCTTAAGCATTGCAGTCAAATTTCCAATTGCGTCATTATTTATTTATTTATTTTTTTTTGCTTTGAAAAAGTGTGCGAGAACGTCAACCACGTAAGGGAAAGTGGACTACAGAACGTTCTTAACCCTCTGCCACCTCTTCTGACATCTCAGCTTGTAGTACATTGAGTGTTGTTAAGGAAAATAAATGTTTAAAAAAGGAATAACCTCGAGAAACACGAACCGATTGACCTCGCTGCCTCTCCTCGAGCTTTTTACACGTGCCACTCAGCCTGTCCACGTGGGTTTGAGAAATGCGAGGCAATGTCCCCTCGTGCTGGTAACAATGGCACAAGTAGGCAGACAATGTAAAGTGAGTGGCACCCAGAAGTGTCCTTCGCCACGCGGACTTCAACCTAATTATAGAAGCAGGCTTTTCCCCAAGACGAACAAAGGCTGGAAGACACGAGGCCGGCTTCGTGTTCCAAACTGGCAGTTAATTTGTCAGCTTCCCTCGCGCCTCCCTGCAGGGGCCACTCGTGCCTGTTCCTTCCTCCCTCTCTCCTCACTACGCACCACTGGTCTCCTTAAGAAATGTTTAAGAACGACCTAATTGATTTCGAGTAATCAAATTTACTGCCGCAGAGCAAGTGCAGGGTAATACAACGGACATCAACACGCTGGAGCTTCATTCCTTGTTCGTTTGGCGCATGTCGTTTCCTCGACTTCTCAAGATGCTAAATTTTCATTTAGGCTTTATCTTTGAGACACTTTGATATATTGCTGACTGGAACGATACTTGGGTCCGTCTGACTTGATGGCATATTAATCTTTAATTGTAGTTCTTTAAACAGTAAAGGAAATGACAGTGCCCTTTCGCACTCTGACTGGTCGTTTTCACATGCCTCAACAGGGTTTCCTGAGTGATCACATTCTCCCAGATAAAAATTTTCCGGTCTAGCTAATAGGGGGCTTTTTCATTCTTTTGTATCTATTTGCGGCATACGCCCTTCAAGACTGGATATGAGAAGCCTGGGATGTAATGAAGAACGCGAAATAAGTGGCTCGTGCGATTCTTGCATTGCTTCTTTTATTCAATATTTGCGCTTATCTGTACACATTTAACTCAATAATATTTACACAGGCCTATCACTTTGTTTTCAATTTCAAGTGCTAGGAAGGTCTAAAATGGCGGCCCACATTTCCGGTATTTTAGTGAATCATTCCTTATAATTGGCAACCGTCATTTACAACGCACTCATGCTCCGGGGATAAAGGGAAGGGAAGTATCTTTGCAGAGCGCTGCCCTTGTGCCAGAAAAGGCTGGTGGAATTACGTTTAGTGAAGTTGCCCTCGCCCTATCTTTTAACACGATAGTGTTTTATCCGGATGTCCACTAAGACTTCACTGACGTATTTCCGTTACGGAAATGACGTCGAAAAAAAATTTATATGAACCAATCACTAAAAAAAAGTTCCTGTCAAAGGGAGTCGCACCCATGACCCCTCGGTTCCGCGGAAACAGTTTCCGAGCACGCTATCCACTGCGTCACGTGGACACACTTTGGGGGGCTTTACAAACGCGCCTTTTATATCTCACACTTTCCTCGCATAGTGGTCCTTGATCGGCGGCGTGGTGTCGTCCTCTTGGAGCGGTAAAGTGAAGTAAGGAATTACGACGGTGGCATCCGCGATTAGCTTCCTGCAACACGTCGTTGCTACGCGTCCGTTGCAATTTGCGTGTTTTCAATAGGAGAAGCGAAATTTTGTCAAGGCCTTAACACACCACGATCTGGCGACCTTAGCCCAAGCGTCGGCCTTGCTCACAGCATCCATCCATACCAAAAGGAACTCTGCGAGGCGTGCCTGCCTCTCCTCGTTGTAACAACGCGTTCCCCGCTTACGCTCGCCCGCAAATAAATCGCAGCCGGGCTACGGGCGAGAGACCACGCGCGTTTTTTTTCCCTCTAGGCCGGCCGTGGTGTTCAGTGGTGACCTGCGTCCAATGTTCTGCGTCCAATGAGAGACGCTCTTCTGACTGTCACACCGCTTTATCTGATTACGCCCATCACCGGTAACTACTACAGCTACCACAAGGATTTCTTTACTCACGGATCATGGACGTTAGTCGTCGCGGGATGGAGATGTACCACCAATCGTCAACGCGATTGCATCCATGTTAAACGGTGCTATTGATGACACACCAATGGACACTGTTCAAGTTCTTTTATGTCAACACGACGCGCGTTGTTTTTCCCTCTAGTCCGTCCGTGGTGCTCAACGGCGACCTTACCCCAAGTTGTGCGTCCAATCAGCGACACTTTTCTGGCCGTCACATAGCAGTAAACACTCTGCTACATCTGTAAGGACACATTTCAGTTTCGTGTTATGCCGGTTCTTATGACGAAGGGATCAACCATGTTTTAGATGCGAAGCAGCTTAAGGCCGAGTTCAAGCCGGTGGTGGTGGTGTGCGTCCTGACCACCCTTACTGCGCATGCGCAAACCTTTTTAAAAAATATCTAAAAAAACCTCGTCTCCCCCCTCTAGGCATCCCTCTCCGCGGGGACCACACCCCAACTGCGCATGCGCGTCCCCTCCACCTCTCTCCTCTCCTACGCTCCCCCCCCTATCTCCTCTAGGCATCCCTTCCCGCGGCGTCCACACCCCCACTGTGCATGCGCGTGCCCCCCCCCCCCCCCTCTCCTCTCCTACGCTCACCCCTCTATCGCCTCGCAACGCCGACGCAGGCAGCGTCTGCTAGCGAGTTTTTTTGGTTGAAAAAACCTCGCGCTGCACAACCGTTCGCTGCACTGGATCTTGACCTGCAAGGTAGTGCCTGTGGGAGATTTCTCCTGTGCGTTTCTGAACAATAAAAATTCGCAGCGTGCGCGTTAACTAAAAGCGGACTGTGGGTCTTTGTGTCCAATCGGAGTCTTCTGTCTCTCATTGCCCATTAGCAGCGATTGGCATGTTCCAGCAGGAAACACCGGTCTATCACTGCATGCTTTGCGCCTCCCCAGGTTTCTCTCCTGCGCAACGCCGCGATGAGCGCCAGCGTCAACGCCGCCGCCAGTGTAAGCGTTAGCACCCGCTGCTTCGCATCTACACATAGTTCCCTTTAGCGGGAGATGGTGTAATTTTTTGTTTCGCTGTCTAACCTAAGCAGCACTTATTGTCAGAAGAGTTCCAGGCATAACCTAGAGGCCTTCGAAACGCAATCAAGCAACGCCTAACCTGCTGGTTTAGGAAACGATGGAGCGACATCGTAAGGCTTTACTGTTCCAGCTTCATCGGGAGCGGTCGGCCACGCTCGACTGAATTTTTCTTCATTACCTTTATCCCTGTTTAAGCACTGGGAGTTGGAACTGCCGTGGTTGTATCGCTTTGAGTTGGTACCTTCGGAGACCAATTGACCTTGGCTGAAGAGCAGTCGATATTTTTCAGCCTCGAAAATAGAGATCCCATCGCGTTCGACTCGCTCGACAGCATCGTTGTGTAGCGGTTGAGTCTTGTTCACTATCAGCTGGAATGAAGCGAACTTCCTCGTTATTATACTGGGACACTTGGTGTCCCCTTCTCTAATCCCCCCAGTGTAGGGTACCTAAACAGAAGCTTTTCTGGTTAAACTCCCTGCCTTTTCCCTTTCTGCTTCCTTCCTTCCATCTTCCCTTCCTTCCTTCGTTTACTGTGTCTCTCCAAAGTAGCGTTACACCGTCCGTGTCAGAACTCATCAGTTTTGATAAGCGCCACGATTTTCTTTTTGTAAGCGTTTTGAGCGTTCTACCGCAACGCAGAAGTATAAACGCACCCGTTCTATTCTTATTTATGTCGTTTGCATGGACGCACAACGGTGTTCAGACTTTTATTCGTGAAAGTTATCAAGCGCTAAATTTTGCGGCAGACACATAGAAAGACAGGTCACGACGCGTGTGGTACTCGAAGTTTATTGAAATAGACATTGGCCACAATCGACACGAAAGAAGAACCTGCTTGTAGCGAGATTATGTTGCAATAAACTTAGTTTGAGCACAGTGCTCGTCCTGTCACGTATTTCTGCTTGTTTGTCGCAAAATTTACTTTGGTATAACTTTCATGAGAAAAAGAAATGTCATGCCTGCGCGCTAAATGCAGCACAGTCACGGTGAAGGCTGGAAAAGTGGCATTTCTGGAGTTCGTTTTAAATTCTCTTGCGGCTACTAATACAAGTACACTTGCAAGGTACCTGCTACGCCGCAAACAGTAATTTTTGTCAACTTGGGAGACACCCACTAAGCCATCAGTTTTCATTCTGCGGTGAAGAGAGGTAACCGCTACACATCTGCAAGACATTACGCGGTGGCTGATGACGATGACGAATTATGGCTGATCTGTTTCTAATGTGTTGGAAGCTTTAAAAGACCCACTAGTTACGTAATTCGCACTGTGTGACGTGCAGTCCTTCAGTTACATACGTTACGTTACTTACGTTAACGTGCGTGAGAGAGAGAGAGAGAAACAGAGAACTTCATTGAGGTCCTGAGCAAAACGGATCATCAGGGCTATTTGGGCTTCTTTAGCAACCACTTGCAGGGGTACCCTCTACGCAATAAATCATGATAATTTTCGTGTAGTAGGGAAGCATCTAATAGGTCATTCGTTATTCTACGGCGAAGTGTGGTGCCTGCGATACACCTGTAAGGCATTGTGCGCACTTTGTTGATGTTGTAGCTGATGACGATGAATAATTGTGGCTGAGGCTTTTGTAATCGGTTGGATGCATTCAATGAGCCCTCCGTTACGCAGGTGGCACTGTGTGACGGCTGGTTACACAGTTCGCATTGTGTGACACCTGGTAGTTGTTTTCCTCTTCAACAACGCAATATCACATATGTCAACGTCGTTCCTTCTCGACAGGAAACTTGTTTAGGGTCCGTTTTGCGAAGTAGTGTCAAGCACCGCCATGGCTCTGTGTCAGAATACTGGGCTGCCATGGAGAGGGCCCAGGTTCGAACCCCGTTCCATCCTGGGTATTTTTTCTTATTTCCCGCGATATGGTTACGGTGGCGGACAACTAAGGCGACAGAAACAGCCGTTGTTGTGCACCTCATAAAAGATTTCGCTATAAAAAGCTCATTAGTTCAGGTTACAAAAAGAAAAGGTAGTGCAATCTAGAAATTAAATACGCGCTCCCATTGCTTCGGTCGCGTACAGAATTGTTGTTAAAGCGCTGCAGTGAGCACAATAACAGTAGGTGTAGTATGATTTTCTTTTGAAGAAATAATAAATTTACCAGAAATAAGCTCGTCGCTGTGCAATAAAGTATTCCTCGAACGCCATGAATTTTCAGACATCATTGCTGTACTGGACTTATTATTTTTCAGACACATTTCTAGGCCCTTACCACTCAGTTTGTGTAACCGCGTGACTAGGCAAGTATTTTCATTTTCCGTCAGCAATACTAGGCATTTGCTGTGTGCTGAGTGAAGTGACAACGCGTACAATCGAACAGGCAAGGGCGTACTGAATGCCAGCAGGTATGTGGAGCATCGAAGGATGACATTATTAAGTGAACATAAAGCTAGAATATGTGAATTGCCATATACCTATACAAATGACAATAAGCAAGAAAAAAAAGCGCGAGGAATTGGTAATTTTATTTCGTAATTTTCGGTTTTCATGGAGAGGCGAGAAAAAAAAAACGTATGCATAGAGCATATGGGTGATAAAGTGGCCGTTTTCATGGCCCACTACATCGTTATTTTTGCCAGCCACAAGTGTGTCAAAATTAATTTCACCATTTCATATCATTTTGCTACTTCTCCCTATAGAAAGACATCGTTTTGACTCAATAGTGGTGTCTTCCATCCTTTTATAAGACGTGTGTGCTTTGTTAGTACCATTTGTACACTCCTTCTTTTGTCAAATAAGCAGCATGACGCGACCTTTAAAAATGTCTGATAGTTTTCGTTCAGGATGGCTAACGGGAATGCCGAGATGCTAGTCATAAAACTTCTACTACATGATCTATTTATCATCAAGAGGTTGTCACAAGGGGATAAGTAATGGCGTAAACTAGGGAATTGAACGAGCTAGGAGAAAGCTTTACGTAGCCTATTGATCATTAGTCAGCAAAAGTCGCTGAAATCAGTCGCTTCGACTTTTCTCCGTGTTTTTACACTCGCAGTGTCTGCGGAACACGTGACCTATGTGAGACAGCGTATCGGCGAGATTTGTTGAGGTGTGCTTGCGTGGCATTACCAGCACAGTTAGCGGGCTCTGACGGATTTATCGAGTGTTGAGCGAATACTGTTCTTTTATTCTTTCGGTTGTGTTGCGCAATGTCCCATTCTGTTTCCTTCCTCCATGATAAGTGTACGAGGGATGAAATGTTCAGTCGAGTGCGACTCGTCGCATTACTTATTTGCGGCTAAAGCGTGTGGCAAGGTGATATTTTCGCAGTTGCCGCTTACTGTAAACATTCAGCGTACACAGATCTGGTGAGTGCGACTACCGGCGACGTTCCGTTTCAGTCTCTGGCTGGTGCTGAGTGAGCATTGTCTTCCTATTTATGAAATTTTCAATTCCCATGGATATTTTAGATGCGAAGAAGCTCTTTCACTAGGCTGTGTAACTCTGTCCCTCCGTCCGTACGAACGCGCCGCAACGCGCTCTCCTCGCCGCAGGTGTTGAAGCGGTGCCAAGTAGGTCACGCCGCAGCTGCGCGTTGACGTCACACTCCCCCTCGCAGTGCGCGCTGACGTCACTCTCTCCCTCGCCTGCTGCGCGCTCGCCGCAGCGCCCGCAGCTGCCGCCTGACGCGCGCCTAGCGTACGCGTTGAAACGTGTCTGTACGTGTCACCTCTCTCTCGCTTCACCCTCTCCATCGCTCCCATGCGCAACGCTGCTCCTTCGCATCCCATCAGGGTTCCCTTTGGGAAGATGGTGTAAATTTTTTCATAGGTTACAATGTATTATTGATCGGCGCTTTGTTCGCTTTGATAATCGTAGTTTCCAGTTATATTACTTCTCGTTTGGGACGAATGGTTCCCATGAAACAGCGTTAAAGACGTGCATCACATCTCCATCATTTTCTTCTCTTATCCCGAATCGTCGCAAACGCGTTCGACGGGTCAACGCTGCCGACGTTGCTTTTTCTTCAAGCTCTCGCATTTAAATTACTGATGTCTGTTCTCGCCGTTCCTGGGTATATATAAACTGTCATACACCTGTGGCGCATACCCGCACACCGCGGCACGCACATCGTGCCACACGTGTCTAGAGGAAAAGAACAGGTCAAGGAAGCCATCACGAAAGCACCCACGTAGGCGGATAGATAGATAGATAGATAGATAGATAGATAGATAGATAGATAGATAGATAGATAGATAGATAGATAGATAGATAGATAGATAGATAGATAGATAGGTAGATAGATAGATAGATAGATAGATAGATAGATAGATAGATAGATAGATAGATAGTGTTAAGTGGGAGGCGGCAACGCCGCCCCAGCAGTAAACGAGACAGTCGGATCATGCCAACAAAAAGCCAGTCGTTTTATTCACACTTGTGAATATATAGGAAAGCAAAGGGGGAGAGGGAAGTGGGATAAGATTGCGCACATGCGCACTTGAGAGCCTCGGCTGCATCGTTCAATGGGTTATCACATTTCTTCCCCCCTTAGTAGCCAAAACGCACGACCGGTTTCTTGACTCGTGTGGAGCGACGTAGTTGCTGTGGTTGAGCTTCTGGGGTACTCTGGGAGGTAGCAGGTGCCGTTCTTTCTAGTTGTACCGGCCCCGGGGAACCTGTTGTAGAAGGCCTCGACAGGTCTTCGGCTGCTGGGGTTTCATCTGTGCTCCGCTTACGAACTTGATCCACATGGCGGCGGACAAGCCCATCCGCCGTCTTGACATCCAGGAGGCGAGTGCCACGCGTAGACTCCACTGTGCCCGGGGACCACTTGTCGCCGGTGCCGTAGTTTCTCACGTACACGTAGTCTCCTGGGGCGAAATTCCAGCCTGGGTCACTCGTAGCGTTGGCCGGATAGACTCTGGAAGGAAAAGACATGTCCAGTCTTGTGCGCAGACGGTATCCTAATAGCCTCTCTGAGGGAGAAGGGCCCTCTTGGTGTGGTGCGTTCCGATAATTGCACAATACACGTGCCAGTGATGTGATGAGGCAAGTGCCTCCTATCTTCTTCAAGCCTTCTTTGATAGTGCGCACGGCTCGCTCTGCTAGTCCATTACTCTGGGGGTGATAGGGAGGTGTACGAATATGCGCGATTCCATTGCGCTGCATAAACTGCTCAAACTCTCGTGCTGTGAATGGCGTGCCGTTGTCAGAAACCACCGTCCGCGGTATACCAAAACGACTAAATATCGTCCTGAGGGCATTGACTGTGCTATGCGAGTTTGCTTGCGACACGGGGAGCGCCTCAATCCACTTGGTGTGAGAGTCGACGACTATGAGTACCATTTGCCCTTTTATGGGTCCCGCATAGTCCACATGCAAACGCGACCACCTTTCGCGCGTCTCGGGCCAATTCACCGGTTCTTCCGCCCGAGGCATCGGCAACGCCTGCACGCAGTTTTGGCATGTTGCTGCAATGCGCTCGATGTCTTGCTCTACGCCCGGCCACCAAAATAAAGATCTGGCCTTTGCCTTCATGGTGGACACTCCTTGGTGGGCTTCATGCAGTATCCTTAGCAGCTTCCCGAGCGCTGCTGTTGGCACTACCAAGCGATGACCCCAGTAAAGAAGTTCTTCACTGACAGACAGCTCATGTCGCTTTTTGTACAAATCAGAGATTTCTTTAGTTCCCAAATCAAGCTTTTGCGGCCAACCCTCCCTCCCGAGTGTACTTGCGTACCTGGAAAAGTACCTCATCCGAGATGGCGAGTGCCTGGAGTTCCTTTACTGGCAGGGCCGGCTGATCCCACTCGTCCAGGGTCAGAACAACTTGGGCTTCCTCATCCTGCTCCATTTCTTCCTGCAATGGTTGAGGTAGACGGCTCAGAGCATCAGCATTGCACATGAGTTTACCCGGTCGATGTTGCAACCGATATCGGTAGGCCCCAAGTATGATGGCCCAACGCTGAATGCGGGCAGCGGCCATAGCCGGCGTCTGACGATCCGCTCTTAGGAGACCCAACAACGGTTGATGGTCGGTTATGAGCGTGAACTGTCTGCCCAGAAGATAATCTCGGAATCGCGTGACGCCATAAACCAGAGCCAACGCCTCCCGTTCAATCTGCGAATAATTCTTTTCTGCTGCAGTAAGCGTCCGAGATCGAAATCCAAGGGGCTGATACTGTCCTTCAATTCGGTGAAATAGGGCCGCTCCCACACCGTAGGGTGACGCATCGCATTCCAGAAATAGCTCTCGTGCGGGATCGAAGTGAGTTAGCACAGGCGCGGAACACAAAGCGGCTTTTGCTTTTTGGAATGAATCGTTTTCGCGCTCATCCCAAGACCATTTCGATTTCTTTTCCAGAAGAAGGTATAGGGGACTCAGGAGCGTGGACAGATTAGGCAAGAATTTATTGTAGAAAGTTAGCATGCCGAGAAAGGAGCGTAGCTCCGTCACATTGCGAGGAGTCGGAGCCAGCTTAATTGCTTCGATGTTCTTCTCTGACGGGTGCAACCCTGCCGCGTCAATTCTGTGTCCTAGATACGTAACTGATGCCTCACCAATTCGGCACTTATCCGAGCGGAGCTTGACGCCATATTCCCTGAACCGCTGCAAGACTGCTTGCAGGTTCGCAGTTGGCTTATCATTCGCATCTGCTATCAGGACGTCATCTAGGTACGCTTGAACCCCTGGGAGACCTTGCAGAACATGCTGAATTGTTCTTTGAAAAATCGCAGGTGCCGAGGCAATCCCGAACGGTAGCCTATTATAACAAAAGAGGCCTTTGTGAGTGTTTATAACCGCTAGCTTGCGCGAATCTTCGTCTAGAATAATTTGGTTGTAGGCATCGCGTAGATCCAAGATGCTGAACTGCTGCCCTCCACGAAGCGTAGCGAAAATGTCATCCACTACGGGTAGAGGATATCTCTCCATTTCACATACTGGGTTAAGAGTAACTTTGAAATCGCCACAGATGCGAATTGTCCCGTCGCGTTTGAGCACTGGAACCACCGGGGTTGCCCATTCTGAATAGGAAACTGGCGAAATAATGCCTTCGGCCACGAGTCGATCTAGCTCGGCGGACACTTTGTCTAGCAAAGAAAATGGAATTTTCCTTGCCTTGCAGAACCTTGGGGTTGCTCCGTCCTTTATATGAAGCCGTGCTGGTGGTCCCTTGATGACTCCCAGGCCCTCCGCAAAAAGGTCCGGGTACTGTTGCATCACGGGTGCAGCTGCCGGACTCTCCAGCTTCCCGTCAGATGAGAGCGACGCGATGTGAAGAAGCGGTGTCCCTTGTGTCTCGAGCATCTGCAATAGGTCACGGCCGCAAAGGCTAGGACCTTCGCAGTCCAACACAACGAGATCGCAGTCAACTGTTGCAGACTTATAGGAAGCTTGCATTTTTACAACGCCCCGCACTGGTATCTTCCCGAGATAGCATGACAGAGATAATGCAGCTTTACAAAGCGGTGGCCACTTGTGACGATGGGCTTCGTATGTCGCTTTAGGCACTACGCACACAGGTGAACCTGTGTCGATTATCATATTCAGTGGCACTCCGCTCCATGTAACCTGTTTGTGCAGGGGCGGAACCAGGCATTCGTTACTTTTCACTGACCATATTTGTAGTGCATTACAGTCGTTATCTTCACTTTCCGCTGAACCCTCCGTTATCGCGAAAGTTCTGTTCGTGGTGGCCGTCCATGTGCATACTCGCGCCAAGTGACCTTGTCGCCCGCATTTGTAGCACCTGCGCCGTCGTAATGAGCATTCCCTGGCTTGATGTCCCTGTTTGCCACAACAGCTGCAATTCTGCGATAAACTGCTCCGTTCGCTCCTGTTTGCCGGTTGCCTGTTATGCTTCACGTTGAACACACCGAGGGCGTCACCTTGCCCGGTCATCTGTTGCGACCCTAACTCCGCGCTTTCGGCTGCTAGAGCTAGTGCTTCCGCTTCTGGCAGCGTCAAGTCCTTTTTGGCTAGTAGTTGTTTCTGCAGGTTTTTCGACCGCACTCCACAAACGATGCGATCCCTCAGCATTCGCTCCAACATCGACCCGAAGTTGCAGTTATGAGCTAACCTGCGAATCTCGACAATAAACACCTGCACGGACTCCCCTTCTTGTTGGTTTCTGTGAAAGAACTTGAAGCTTTCTGATATCTCGTTAGGGGACGGATCATAGTGCTCGTTCAATGTTGAAACAACTTCTTGATAGCTCAGCGAGCTCGGTTTTCGCGGTGCGATTCTGCCGCAAAGGATTTCAACGGTCTCTATCCTAACGCTGCCACCAACAAGGCTCTTTTCTTCGCGTCGTCAGTCACCTCATTTGCTTCGAAGTAGGCGTCAATCTTAACGAGATACGCTTGCCACTTATCTGTCTCCTCTGCAAAATCCGGAAGCTTGAGGGCCATGGCTGCGGGCGGCTGATGGGTGTCTTCGTCTCGGTCTCGTGGTTGGCGCCCGGCAGCTTACGCGTATCGGTGGGTATTCTCGTCGCCACTGTTAAGTGGGAGGCGGCAACGCCGCCCCAGCAGTAAACGAGACAGTCGGATCATGCCAACAAAAAGCCAGTCGTTTTATTCACACTTGTGAATATATAGGAAAGCAAAGGGGAGAGGGAAGTGGGATAAGATTGCGCACATGCGCACTTGAGAGCCTCGGCTGCATCGTTCAATGGGTTATCACAGATAGATAGATAGATAGATAGATATAGATAGATAGATAGATAGATAGATAGATAGATAGATAGATAGATAGATAGATAGATAGATAGATAGATAGATAGATAGATAGATAGATAGATAGATAGATAGATAGATAGATAGATAGATAGATAGATAGATAGATAGATAGATAGATAGATAGATAGATAGATAGACTCAAACTATTAAATCCTTCGCATTTAATAGTTTGTACGCACTTCCTTATTTTGCATATTACCGGATGCACAGCGACAGAAGTGAAAGTGTCACAATATGCAGTTCAATTGACAACTCCTGTTTACGTAACATTACGCATTCTTCATATATTAAAAATTGTCAGTTTCAATATCTTGTTCGCAATCCTTTACTAGCTGGCTGCTTTGCTTCAATGGTTTATTTTTGCAGGTTACTTTATAAAGTAACACGCACAAGCAGTAACTTCACCAAAGAGCTTCCAAATTTCTCAAACTCTGATGCCCTGAAAGGACCGCGTGTTGCTTCACTGACCACACTTCTCTGCACGCAGGGCTGCCGGAACAAGTAGGCCGTGAGAGACTTCTAAAGAACTTGTCGCCGCACGCCCGCTTCTCTAGAAAATTGAGTTTCCGTTCCAGTACTCTGAATAGCCTCCGCACTTTGCGTTGCGACATAGAGTCATGCTTTGGCCGCACTCGACGGGTCCACCGATTCTCGGTTAACGCACCTTCAAGAGTGTGCTGGAGTGAATTCGGGAACTTTGTGATGTAGACAAGTCTTTCTCACATGTTAGCCACTTACTGTCGTACCGCCGGTGCTTTACCCTCTGGAACTACGGTTTAGTGGTGTAAACATCGTGGTGTATTTGTTTTTATTGTTTGTAAATGGATAATTTTCGAAAGAGTTTCCCCACGTTGTCTGTGCACGCGCGCTTCTTTCTTGCAGGTGAGCCATGTGCAATATATTTTGTGTGCATAATTTTTTGTTCGTAACCACCGTTTGTGCCGACATGCGTGTAGGGTGGCCACAATACCCTCAAGCTTATTTATCAGCTTCTTTCCCCCTGTTGTCCTGCAGCATCTTTATTGTTGCATATGAATGAATGATCAGAACATTGATCATGTTCTTTCTAACTCCGAAAAACTTGTTCGGCTTGCCAGGCTACTTGTCAGAATATTGCAATCGCACATCGAGTAGTCACGGTGGCGCAGCCATCTTTATTTCCCCTACTTTGCATTATAAGCGCAGATATGACCTTCACATTGTCGTCGATAACTGCGAATCTGTTTGGATAGAACTAGACAAGCCTTCATCCGCTGATAAACTTGTTCTTGGAACTATCTATCGTTCGCCTTCATCGTCAATTTCAGAGTTTTGTTCATGTCTCAACGCTGTCCTTGAAACTTTATCTTGTGAACGTAAGAATGTCATTATTTTGGGTGATTTAAACATTGATTTACTTGATGATGCTACCAATCGAACTGAGTACGCAAATTGTTACCAGGGTTTCGGGTACGAGTCCTTAATCACACTTCCAACTAGATGTATTCCTGGGCGCAGTAGCACACTCATTGATCATGTTCTTTCTAACTTCCTTTCACCTGAAAACTGTGGTGTTCTTAAGGTAAATATTACTGATCATTACCCTGTTTTCTTTTCATGTGAAAGTTTCATCCATAATCGTGATTTAAGATTTTCTAAAACAATTCTAAACAAAGAAGAGTTTGTGAAACGCATAACAAATGTCGACTGGTCGTTCATTGGAACGTGCACGGACGCCAACATAGCATTTGATTATCTGTCGTCTCGCATAAGTAAGTGTATTCATGATAGCATCACGGTGGTTAAATGCAAAAGAATCTACTCAGCTCCCCACAATCCGTGGATAACAAACAGTCTTTTGACATGCATGCGCAAAAAAGAAAACCTTTACAACAAAGTTAAACGCCGTCCTTTCAATATGAAATTAAAAAATCGTTACACTCTCTATTCCAATACCCTTAATAGACTCTTAAAAAATAGCCAAAAAAAAGTTATTACGAAGAAAAAATAACGCGCGCTGGCTCCAACTCTAAAGAACAATGGCAAATAGTTAACTCCTTCTTAAACTTGAACACGTCCGAATTAACTATCACTGAGCTTCAAACTGCTGACCGTGTCTTAAATCAGCCAATCGACATTGCAAATGAATTCAACTCATTTTATTGTAATCAAGCTTCTAGTCCACTCCCAACTCCGAATCAATCTCAGGTCCGCTTTTCACAATCATTTTACCTTTTTCCTACATGTCCTAACGAAATGCTCAGCATTATTAGTAAACTTAAAGTCACTTCTGCAGGACTTGACGGAATCCACTCATCGAACATTAAGTTAATTGCCAACCATATTGCCAGCCCTCTATCCCGCGTTATAAATCTAATTTTCAAGACTGGGTCATTCCCATTACAATTAAAAAAAGCCAAAATCATACCAGTGTTCAAGAAAGGCGACAGAACTTGTATATCTAATTATCGCCCTATAGCTATCCTATCAGCTTTTAGTAAAATAATAGAGAAGTGTATCGAAAAACGCATCACTAATTACTTATCTAAATTTTCCATTTTAACTTCTCATCAGTTTGGTTTCCGACCAGCTTTTTCGACCAATCTTGCATTGCTAACTTTCACAGATAAGATTAAAAAAAGCTATTGATTCTGGTGCATTGGCTGGAGCATTGTTCATTGACCTAACCAAAGCTTTTGACTCCCTTAACCACAGCATCCTGGAAACCAAACTCATGTCTGTTGGTATTGTTGGACCTGCCCTAACACTCATTAAAAGTTACCTTTATAATAGACAACAGGCTGTTTATGTTCGCTCTACATTATCAAATTTTCTTACAACTAACCAAGGTGTCCCTCAAGGGTCCATTCTTGGCCCGCTTTTATTTTTGATTTACATGAATGACCTTCCCCATTCAGTTACTAACTCTGAACCTTTTCTTTATGCCGACGACACTACCATACTAGCCACTGATAAATCCATTCACTCTTTGACGCTAAAGTTACAACATGATTTAAATAGCATTCTAAACTGGTGTAGTATTAACGCCCTCAGTATTAACCCTACAAAAACTAAGTTCATGATATTCCACTCAACTAACAAAGTTCTTCCTTCCCAAGTTACTATTAAACTAAATAACATACTCATTACTCCTGACACTGAATGCTCTTTCTTAGGAGTCATTCTCGACTTTAACCTAAAATACACTAACCATGTCATGCACTTACGAAAAAAACTAGCGTTTGGTATTCGAATTTTAATCAGAGCACGTAACTATTTTAACACTTCAACTCTAATCAGGTTATATTACGCTTTTATTCATAGTCATATTAATTATTGCATCACTACATGGGGAAACACATACCTAACCCACTTATCTCCCATTCAGCACATTCAAAACCAAGCCATTAGATTAATAACTTTCAGTTCATATCGCACTAGTGCGTCATCATTGCTTTACAACTTTGAGATACTTCCTACTGCTAGTTTATTTAAATATCACCTTATCATCATGCTATTCAAGTCACTGAACCATCTTGTACCATCAAGTGTGTTTCGTCCTGATGCTCTGTGTAACTTTAACCGAACTAGATTTGCTTCAAATGGAAATTTTTTACTACCTGCTATCCGTACTAATTTTGGTCGTCACACTGCCTACTTCACAGCATTGTCATTATGGAATTCATTGCCATCTCACATCAAACAATGTTCTACGATTGGTTTATTCAAAAAACAATTGTATTCGTATTTGGTTAACTACTAGATATATATCTTTCTTCCAGTAATAATGTTTATGCCACTTTTTTCTTTACCTGTACCTGAGTTATTGTTTGTTTTTTCAATTCAATCGTTTTCATGTTTTCTCACTGATACTGCTAATTAAGTAATTTGTTATACAATTTTAAACAGGAGGTCCCCCCTGCAGCCTTGTGCTTTCGGACCTCCTCCTGTATATTTACCGTGTACGATGTTCCTCTTTCTGTACTAATAACTGAAATAAACTGAAACTGAAACTGAAACTGAAACTGAATGCGGACCTGAGGGTGCATGGCAAACTACCTATTTGGTCGCAGTGGCTCTGGCCCTTTGTCCGTAAAAAAAGCTAAATTAGGCAAGCCGAAAAGGAAACCTTGACCCATAAGGAGTACTCAACGCGTAGCCGTAAGGACCTGCCTACGTAGTATCGTCTGATGCACGCAAACTATTCATGTACACTAGCAGTACCTCCCTGCCTAAATAACTAACCAAACACTTTAATTCTGCTCAGAAGGTGTTCCTACGAAGCTTGCAGAACATTGGATGTGAGGAATAAGAACAGGAACTTAGCGTGCCTGACTCGAACATCTACTCGATGGGCACCATAAATAGAGAGTTTTCTAAATAGCGTAGCGAAAGGAGCACAAAGGAGGGCGCATTACGCCATTTACGCGTGGCTGTTCAAGAAGTCCGGCTCAAGCTGTCTTCATCAGCCCCACTCATGTTTGTTAGGTTTGAGAAACCAGCGCGAATGAAAAGATAATACGAAATTTCACTCTGAACGCTCCGTACTACTCCTACAGCGAAGAAAACAGAAACATAAAAGAATCAAATGTGAACAAAGAGAGGGACGTGGGGAGAGAGAGTTTGGTCCGGAATTTCAGTGTGCGCAAAGAAAAAGAATAAGAAATAGATGTCTGGGTAGCATTGAGCTCTGTATTCTGAAGGCCTTTAAAGCGGCATCCTTTCAATCTATGGATGGAAGTTGGAAAGAAGCCGCTCTGTTGGAATCCTCTAAGCCTTTTCAATGCGGTGGCTGTGGCCACAAGACTGCGTTGCTTTGATAAAACCGGTGTGTAGCCAAAGTAGTGGCCGCGAATAATTGAATTTGATACAAACAGTAGTTCGAGACAATGGTCTGGGAAGCAGATCACTTGCGGTCTGCTTGACACGCTCATGTCCTTCTGATTGCACTTCCGGTACGTTGAATACTTAACATTCTCAAAATTTGTGCGCAGGTCTCGTGTTTTCTTTTTTTAAATCTACGTTCCTTAGTTCCTCCGCCTGAGTAATACTAAGCGCAAAACAACCATGACCTCAAATATAAACACTCTCACAGAGATCTGTTAGGTTGGGTGAAAAAATTTTAGATGCTGAAACGGCCCCAACCAAAGTTGCAAGTGACAGTCAGTCCTGTTCCGAATTTTTCTATTCACGTTGCGTTGAAACTACCTTGCCCAGTTTTTTGGATGGATTCAACGTTTCGTGTGCAGTTTGTTCCCACCCTCATGAGTTGACCGTATCGCTTGTGGAAACGGCGTCATTTATTCATCACTGCCTCGGTTATTTGTCCAGCAGACGTTTTTGCAAAGCCATAATGCGTAAATGTCAACAAGCGGCCCCCTCGTATTGCATGGACATTTGGAATTAAAAATCGAAAATCCTGCTTTCCTTGCATTAAAGGAACATACGAATCATTTTCACGTTTCAGTTTTAGATCGTCCAACCATTGCTACCTGAAAACGCACACAAAGCAAGCGTGCTTCCAACAAGACGTGTGACGTGTTACCATTGACAAACAGACCATACGCTTCATCATTAAAAACCTGCGCTACTGCAATAAAGAACTGACTCGGAAGGCAACCCGCCCATGGTCGAAGCCTCTGTTACGGACAGGCTTTCAAAAACATATGTGAATGATATTTAATGGGCTGCGTAAATAGAGCTTTTGTTGTGCCGGTGGCATAACCACTGAGCAAACATTATTCTGTTATTGCCTAGTCGGTGAAATAAGCGTAACTACATTCAAAGTTACCGGCATTTCGAAACGAACTGTTAACTGCAATTTATTAATCCAAAATTCGTAGTTGTCTTAATGAGTCAAGATATTTCTGCGATTCGGCGAGACTTGACGGTACATCGTGGGACTTCAAGAATGTCAAAACTAGTCCATCGAAATCACAAAATACTCAAGCGAATGTGTGTGTGCGGTCGGCGTACCCAAAGTCACATCAGCTCATTATCACATAGGGACACTTTAAGAGATCGAAAATTCGCGAACACGAGTTTTCGCTGGAGCGAACGTCTCGGTAAGCGGACTTTTCTTCTTCGAGGCTGGTACAGATGTTCTAGCCAGGGGGATTAATCATACCCTCCGAGTACCACTGAAAGCAAGAAATCAGGCCTCGTCTACCTTAGATGAAGGTTTAGATGAAGCATCGTGCAAATCCCAGGCAGACCTAAAGCATCCAACAATACACCTATTGAGCCGCTATCAAAAAATGAAAATGATCATTCATCAAATATACCATCTAATTTTCAATCTTTTGTTCAAGATACACCTCACTTCATTCGAATAATCAATTCTATAAATGAAATACAGAAAGTGTCGCGGATCATGCCACTCTAGTTACATTAGATACGTGCTCCTTGTATAGGGGCCTACATCCAAGCGGGCTCAAAGTCACCCACATACAGCAAGCAAGCTCATAATGATGAAGTTTAGCTATATGCTGAATAAATTCCTGAAATACACTTATTTTGTGCGGTTTGCCATGTTTGCTATGTCTTTCCTCTAGAGTTTTTCAGCACATAAATAAAAGAATTGATTCATAAGATTCTACGTCACATTTTCTTTGAGGGGAATAAATACTGTGATTTAGAAGCGCACCGTTGTTTACTTAGGTGCGATCAAAGTTCAGAAATCGCGAAGCTGGGCTAAAACATCGTTTTTCGCCTTCAAAATTTATATTTTTTTGCTTCAGGGGAAGACGAAGAAGCAACTAAAAAAAATATTAAAAAAAAGGTACGGCGAGTTTTACGGTGATTTGGGTGAATATCCCCGCCTAGGTGTCGGCCACTTGCCCTTGATCTCTGGCGGCTGCCTCGGCCCCCTGGACGGCCCACAGTTGGCCCTCGAGGGCATGGCTGAGCAGCGCAGTCTCCCAGCGCATTGGGTTCGAGGGTGCGACCCCTGTCTGGAGCTCCACCAGTATCACACTCCGATACCATATGTACAAGGTTGCCCTGACTTCGCAAAACTTTCAGCATGACGGATAAAGCTCTGGGTAACAGAGATTCAAGATCACTGGGCTCGGTAACGTTCCGGTCTGCAGCTGTCGCCACGTGACCGCCTCTTTCTTGTTCAGTTTTTGGCGTGGGGGCACAAATTTGCACCTGGCCAGTCTGTAATGCTGTGTAATATCCTTGAAACTGGTGAGGCGATTCTCCCACTCCCACTCCTCCCGCGACGTCCCGGCCGAGGTGGCGACGGTGTTGACGGTGGTGGCTCGGTCCGTAAGCCCTCGAGCCGCTCCGTGCGCCGCCTCGTTGCCGGCGAGCGAGGTAGTGTGGGTGGGCGCCCATAAGATGTAAACCTCCCTATGTTCGGTTTAGCGCGCAAGTAAATGTCGTAACGCGTCGGGGGAGACTCGGCCGATTGGCGAAGTTGCGGACTGCCGTCTGGGAGTCACTGATTACCACTTCGGCCGCCGTGGTGGCCACTGCGAGCGTGATAGCCACTTCCTCCGCTGTCTCCGCGTGCTCGGTGCGTACCATGATGCTAGTTTTGCAAGCTTTCTGATCATATATTGCCGCGGCACCGAAGCCGTGCCTGCGCGCATATCTGGCCATATCCACGAACACTGCGTCTCTTCATTTGCCATATTTCCTCTAAATGTCCTGTGCTCTCTTTTCCCGCCTACCCCGGTAGTATTCGGGGTGCGTGTTTCTCGGCCACAGGAAGGATGACCAACCGATCACTGACGTTGCTTGGTACGTCGAGTTTCACACCATGCTGAGCGTGATATCCGATTCCTCTACTCTATAGTATGTGTCTACCCGTCGTGTTCCTTGGAAAGACGTTCGTACTGCGCTATGGCCTGTGCCTCTATCCTATTCCTTCAGAGTGTTGTGGAGACCCAGATTTCATAATTTACTCGTGCTCGTGTTGTTCGGTAGCCCGATTGCCTGTTTGTAAGCCTTCCTGATTAAGCCCTCCATCTTTGCCTTCTCGGCTACATGCCACTTGAGGTAGGATGTTATGTACGTTATTCGGCTCATTACGAAGGCCTGAGCTAGCCTGATCATGTTGCCGTCTTTCATCTTGCTGTGTCAGGTTTGCTATGCGTCTCAGTAATCTGATGGTCTGAGCGACCGCGCCTTCTAGTCTTCTGATGGTCTCACCGCTGTGGCCGTTTGCCGCGATGTGTAAGCCGAGAACGCGTATATTATCTACAATTGGCACGGGTCGCCCGTCGGACGCCGTTAGTCGTATGTCTCTACCGGGATCTTCGTTATTTACGTCACCGTTCGGATCGCGGCCCCTTCGCGTGGGTTGGTAGACTAAAAGTTCTTATTTTTCTGCAAAGGAGCTCAGGCCGGTGTTTTGTAAGTATCGCTCAACACTCTCGATCGCACGTTACAACGTCTGTTCTATGTGCCCGTCGCAGCCCTCCGTAAACCACAACGTAATGTCGTCAGTGTAAAGGCTTGTGATTGAGCCCTTTCGAGTTCTTGTAGCTTGGCTGGCAACTCCACGAGAGCTATATTGAAAAGCATTGGCGATATCACCAATCCCTGCGGTGTACCAGCGCTACTGAATTCTATTTCCTCGAAAGTAAGCTCTCCGAAAGTGAGCTTGGCCTTTCTATTCGTGAGGAAAATCTCGAACGTAGTTCTACGTTCGTGCGCCGAGCCGAGTTCCTGCATTTTGGCCTAGTACGGTTGCGTGCGTTACGTTGTCAAAGGCCTTCTTCAGGTCCAGGCCAAGTACGGTCTTGGTGGACCTCGTTGGGCTATTCATCACCTTGGTGTTTCATCTGCTCATCGCGACCTGCGTGGAGAGGTTTCTCCTGGACATCAACATCATGTTGGGAAGCAGGTCGCGGTCCTCGATGTATTTTGCCAGCCTTGTGAGCACCACGCGCTCCATTACCTTTCCCCAGGCATGAAGTCAGCGACATCAGTGGGACGTTCTCTAGCTGCAGTCGCTTGCCAGGCTTCGGTGTCAGCACGATGTGCGCAGTCTTCCATTGCTGTGGCACCCGTCCTGTTTCCCAGCACGCATTGACGTACTCCTTGAGTTTCTTTATCGCTTTATCGTCGAGGTTCCTGAGTGTTTTGTTTGTAATCCCAATCACGCCCGGGCGCCGGATTTGGTGTAAAGCTTATGTAACACTGCCCTGATCTCTGACTCGCAGATCCGGTCTGTCAAGGACTTTTTGACTGCCCCTCCGTAATCAGGATTCATTTGCGACCGGGTAGAACTAATGTACCGTTCCGTGATCTCCTGTAAAATGTCCTGTTCTGGAGCCTCATCAGAAAACGCTGCCGATGCTCCAGAGAACCGCTGCCGATGCTCCAGAGTCGGTGCTCCAGAGAACACGCGAGCCAAATATTATAGCGCAGCATGCGGC
>JALIZH010022548.1:0-43462 GCA_030522465.1 Rhipicephalus appendiculatus
AATTACTTCATTGAAACCATCGGTTAACTAGCTAATGTATATTGTTATCCTTCTGAGTCGACACACGTATATATTTTCAAAAATTTGGGGTTTGATTTATTTTGTTATCTATTACTAATAACAAAAGAGCTTTGGTTTTTTGTGTACATTTTATTGAGCACCAAAATTAAACATGAAGTTTGTAATGTTCCTACTGTATAACCTCTCTTATTGTGAAGTGCTAGAACATATTATAAAACCACTCAGTTCTTGGCTAATCCCCCCACAACGGGTGTGAGCCACTGTTGAAGGTGAACAAGAACAAGAAAGTGTTCGTGCGGCCGCAACTAGAAGAGCACGGCCATTAGTGTCTATATGAATGCAGGCGTAGAGTAAGACGAAGAATGCAATTCAGTATGCCATGTCCACATAATGGCCTCAACATAATGTCCCAACATAATGGCCCAACACGAGCCGCGGTATGCGGGTATGCGCCACAGATGTTTGACAGTTAATAGCTACCGACGAACGGCGAGAACAGACATTGCTAATTTAAATACGAGAGCGTTAAGGAAAACCGACATCGGAAGCGTTGACCCGACCTATGCAAAGAATAAACATTATGTTCCCAGATGGAATCGAACCCAAGGATTCTGCGTGTCAATGAAGTATTCAACCTCCGAGCCATGCCAGGTTGCGGAACTGCTTTGGAAAAAGACCCCATGCAGGCGTAATGTTGGTGAAACGTCAATTGGGGTACCAGCGCTGCCCATTTAATTTTATAGACATTACATATGTACTACGCTGATACAAGCGTCAAGTTGGGTTCGCGTAAATTGTAGTTAAGCACCATCCACTGAACTTGGTCTACGTAGCACTTTCCAGGGCTACCATCCTAGCAAGCACAATCGTTACATTTCAGCTCACCAATTTCTGGTTTTGGTAATACCAATCTTCCTTTTGGCATTGTTATGCAACGGAAACAACTGTTTATATAAAACATATGCGACTGTTCAAAATACGCGTCTGTGCGTGTAACATTTGTAGATATCTTTATTGTCACTTCCTAACGTTTCGCTCAACAATAAAAAATTAAGCCACAGTCGCTTTTCCTCCGCATGCTTCGCATAACATCGATTCCCATGGTATGTGGGATCTGCCGAATTTTGGAATCAGAATTTTTCCATATGAGAAGCCACTAAAAAGTACGAGTCAATCATCCCGCGAAGCTGAGAAGTGATAACAATTTCGTTAGCCTTAGACGCAGACCAATCATTACTCTTATCATTCTACTTTCTCAAGAGTGAGTGCAAGAGCGGTTAGCCACCTTCATTTTCATATTTTTCAAGAGTTTTTGAATATAAAAAAGCCGGTATAATACTTCTTCTGAATGCTTTCCCTCGCGTGAAACGCCAGTACCAACTCGCGATTCCGGCACTCTTGGTACTTCTCAAACTCTTCTACAGGCGCCGCTAGTCCCTAAGCTAACAGCTTTCGTACTGCCCGTGGCCTCTGGGATAAGCTCCAGCAGCGTGCGTGTGCGGTTAGCTCGGGTTACTGCGTGTTGCCGGAGGTAATTGCGGAGGCTGCGTGTTGAGTGTCGGATCACACGTCAAGGGAAGGCGGCGCAGCTCTTTACTCACTACCAATGAAAGTGTATCGGCACATATTAAGTAAGAGAAGATTAAGTGGGTATGGCGGGGTAGGTAGACCAATCAAGCGATGTTTTTATTTGATTACGAAAAATAAAAATTGGCCGCGTATCTGCGTGCTTCGCTGCAAATGTCGTCGAAAGACGATAGTCTTGTGCCGGCCGTACTACTATGTTTTGCCTTGCCTGAGACAGCCTAAAAAACACTAGGGTCTTTAGAATTGCATACCTATGTATTTTCTAATAAAGAACACACGTCCTGACACTTACATATTAATGTTGCGCCTCAGGAATGCGTAGTATTTGCTTTTTGATCGAATATCTTCACAAATATGAACGTGAACACCAGTTCAAGACGGCTGGGCGTTCAGAAAGAAGTTAAACTTTGGCCGAGTAGCTGAATCGGGTTACCGACAGACAGACAGACGGACAGCCAGACCAAAATTTTTGCGTTTAAGTATCCGAAGAAAGACTATCGCCTTTAATACAGGCTCTGAAGAGTGACACTGTGCATTGGAGAATGCGTACGTGTGTTACAAGCCATTTAAAGAATGTGCCAAAGACCGCGCCTGCTATCCAAAATCGCCTCCTAACAGATTCACCGGCTCTTTTCCATCGTTGTTTCCGTGTGTATGCATTTTTAATAATAACTATGGCTAAATCGGTTGAATATATTCAATTCCTACTTTTCATACTTTTTGATTGGAACTTTTCTTACCAAAATGCTTTAGTAGCGTAGTCCTTGCTGTACGTCGCGAGTACGTACCACGTGTGCTTTAAACATAAAGTCGTGTTGTTCTACGATGAGTTTTTTTGAAAATTTTCCAAAGTTGATCTTTTTGGTAAACAATACGACCGATCACACTGAAAATTTTCTCAGATTATACCTACATTCATTGCACATAGTCTGAATTTCAAACTTAAAAACTTTGTTCAAGTTATAATGAAGAAAAAAAAAGATTGATTGAAAATACTTTTCACGGCACATGACAAGTGAGGTCAATATTTGTTTTTCTTGTGAGATAAAAGGAAGAGCCTGTTCTTATGGGTAGAGATAATTAGCAATATTACGCTGAATGAGCGTGATAAATTTCTTGGTGTTAATGCTTATCTTTTCTGTGAAAAAGTACATTTAATTTTGTGCCCCAGTGTGGTAGTTAGCCAGAAATACGTATGAAAAGCTGCAAGGTCAAAATGGCCCAGTCTGAAGGCCGCAAACTTTATTATTTAGCACGCATAATTTCTAAGCAAAGGATAGAACAGTTCTTGGGATATAAAGCTGAAACCAGGACAATCTATTTACCCCACCATACCCCATCAATTTAACGTGCACTGTATTTAAACACTAACGTAATTCTTAGAAGAATGGACTGTTGGGCGAGTTGGTATTCCATAATCAAGAAAAGTGAGCAAAAAACGTAGACTAAGGGAGACAACAACAGCACCAGCGCATATCTTGTGCTGTTCTTGTCTTCCTTCGTCCACGTTTTTTGCGCAGTTTTCTTGATAACTAATGTAGTCGAGTGTTCGGCGGAATACCGTCTGGTCAGGTAAAGGCATTGTTGGAAAAACAGTTCAATGACCAATGTCAAAACCAAACAAAATGACGTTTCGGGATTACGGATCCCTTGTTCACAACGGAAACACTAATACAGATACCATTAACCGCGGTTACTAGCAAAAGGTAACGTGACTGGGACCATTGCACCTTCGCTTTTTTTGCCGCGTGGGTACGCCACACGTGACTTCGTTGAATAGCATTATAAATCCACGTCTAATAAAAAAAATAGCGTACCTTGCTCTGGAGGCGCAACGCTAAGGAGCCAGCGGGCAGCTTCTCCCTAGTGTGCCAAGCTTGACGGAATTGAGGAGCAGGGCAACCTTTGTTTCTTAGTGTTTTCTGTCTTTCTTCATGTCTATCTTTGTCTCTCTTATGCTTTTTCTCTCTTTTTTTTGTCTCTCTTTATTTCTATTTTGTTCAATTTTTTTTAATTACCGTGTTTTCTTTCTCTTTCTACTTCATTTATTCTCTCTCCTTCTTTTTTCTGCATTTGTTACTGTATATTTCTCTCTTTCTCACTCTTTACGTACAGTGCTCCACTCTCTCCCCTCGTCCTTTACTTCTTCCTCACTACTCTGTCCTACCCCTTGCTATAGGATATTATACAATGCTATGCTATATTCTGTCAGCGTGCCTGGATAGCGATGTGGTTAAGACACTGGTCTTCGCATCATGGGTATGCGGGTTGGAATCCCCCCGCCTTGTGAGGAATTTCTTTTCGCCAAAATTTTTCCTTTTCTTTTTCTCGCCAAACCTTTCGTTCTCTCTCTGTTAGTTTCTTTCTCTCACCTCCTTCCTATACGCTGTACAAGTCGGCGCAAGTGTTCTTTGGGCGAACCACAATATGAGGACGACGAAGAGAGCACGCGCTGGTTCCTGATAACGGTAGTTTTGGTGTCGACAGACATTTTACGCCGAACTAGATCAGCTCGGCTGTTAAAAACAAGGCTCGTTTTATTTTATTTATTTTTTTTATTTGCGACATAGACTTGCCCTTAAGGCATAATATTTGTTGTGTATTAAATGTGCGCCGTTAGGCCGGTGTTGTGTATGAAGTGAAGCAGTGTCTTGTGGAATGTGTTGTCGTGTATCCATCGGCCATAACTGTTTGTGTCACTGTAGCGAAGGCCGGCTTGCAGGAGATGACGGGAGCGTTCCGACTGTAATCCTTGGCACGTCCATATCAGATGGTATGCATCTGCTTCCTTCACCGGAACAGAACAGTACGGGCATGTATCACTCACTGGTAAATGCGACCAGTTCCACGCTGAGATAAGAGCCGGTGTAAGGGCCACCCCTGCCCGAAGCCTCCTAAGCACGACTTCCTCCGCCCTAGTAAGATGAAGGGGGAGAGAGCAGACACACGGGGGGGATAAGAGCGCGTGTATCCTGCCGGAGAACATTTTTACGGGCACGGAGTGAGTTTAGGGGTTGAGGTGGAAGGGGTATAGATGGAAGGTCTATATTAGGAGGCCAGTGTGCCTGTTGATCGGCAGCAATATTGTGAGGGTTCGCAGCATGGCCTTGAATCCAGTGTACCCTGACGCAAGTGGCTGTATTGCGGTTGATCCTGTGTATCGTGTCGCAGATTTCCATGGCCTTGTGAACTTTCTTGAGTTCCTGGATAGCCGCTAAAGAATCAGTGAATACGTCGTGTTGCTTAATTGCAGGCAGCTTAGAGGTGACATCCCGCACTGCGTCATGGATGGCTTGAAGTTCCATTACAAGAGGAGTTCGTCAATAATACCTGACGTATCGCTGCGCCGTAACTTTGTTGTCTTATTAGATGTGATGGTTGTGAATTCCCAGGGAGGCATTGTATTGGGCTGGTTGTCAATTCGAGAGCCGCGTTGAAAGTGAGCATGCAACGCAGCAACAACCGGAACAAGTTGCTTTTTTATTTCACGCGCTTTTTCTCTTTGTGAAATTAGCTCTGCAATTGTGTTAAGCTGGGCGTGCTCCTGTAAAGTTGTTATCGGAGTGATGCGGGGTAACGCTGTTATTGTGCGCATTGCATCACGGTTAATAGTCTCCAACTGCGCCGGCTGTGCCAAAGTTAACCGTTGAAATTGCGCCTCGTATATAATTCTTGGATGCAGAACTGTGCTTACGAGCCGTCGAGCTACATCAGTTCGAGCTCCAGCTGCTTTTGATGCAATGCGGCGAATCAGATTGAATTGTTTTTGAGGAACTCTGCCTGACTTTGCGGAGCCAGTGCGCACCACTGCCAGACCGGTGAATGTCAAGACCCAGTATGCGAACTTCCGAAGCCTCAGGAATTGTCACTGCACCGAGTGTAAATGTAAAGGGGCACTGCGTGATCTTTCTGCGTCCTGCCTTGTTAGCCACCACAACATAGCTTGATTTTTGGGCGGAAATGTCCAACCCTGCGTTCCGAGTGTAGTTATCAAGCACATCAAGTGCTTCCTGAAGCTGTTGAGCTTGTCCTGAGATGTCTTTATGCACAGACCACACAGTCACATCATCAGCATATATCAGAAACTTCACGTTTGGAATCCGGTGTAGTTGCCAAGCTAGAGGTATTAACGCAACGTTGAACAGGAGAGGAGCCAAAACGGAACCTTGTGGGACACCTCTGTTGGACGTGAAGCAACCTTCTGGCTTTCCATCTACTCTTATAGCAAATGTGCGGTTGTGAAGGAAAGAGTAAATAAATCTTATGACCCGCGGCGGAAGTCCCAGCTCGACGAGGTTCGAAATAATGACTTCATGGTCTATATTGTCATAGGCTTTCGTTATGTCGGTTGCTACAACCGTGCGTACTGCGTGGCTGTGTGGCGAAACTTGCAAAATGTCGTCCGACAAGATAGAAAGTCCATCTTCAGTCCCCAAATGAGAACGGAATCCAATTTGCGCCGGATGGTATTTATTCTGTCGTTCAAGCCACCAGGAAATACGTGTAGCCAACATCTTTTCAGCGAGCTTGCATACGGTCGCAGTCAGTGAAATTGGGCGTAAAGCTTGCAGGTTATTTGGAGACTTTCCTGGTTTTGGAATCGGGACAACAAGTGAATGTTTCCAATCAGACGGTACGTCCCCAGTCTCCCATACTCTATTAATAGCCTGCAGAAGTGCGCCAAGAGCTTCAACTTCCATGTTCTTGAAAACTTCGTAAGGAATGCCGTCGGGGCCAGGTGTTGTTCCTTTGTGCGAAGTTTCAATCGCTGCTATTAGTTCGGCCATGGTGAAAGGACTGGATATATCCGAAGTGGCACTATGGTCAGACTCGTCGATTTCGGGGCAGTTTATAAATGACGCGCTGTCATATTTCGGGAAAAATGCTCTTGCAGCCTGTTCTGCAAATTCTTGTGGCGTACTTTGCATCGCTAACCTAACGCTTGCTGCCGGGTCAGGTTGCTTGGGACCACGTTCCATCGACCGGAACGTACGCCAAAGTGCTCCGTTTCCCATGCCAGATCCAAGTTTTTCACACCACTCATGCCACCGTCGTCGCGAAAGCTGCTTTTCGTGTCGACGCGCCTTTGCTGCTATATGATTAGCACGTGCACGGCTACCTGGTACATCTGGATTCCTCGACGCATACACTTCTGCCTGACGTCGCTTTGCCCAAAGTTGCAAAAGAGCGAGATCCGGTTGAGGTTGTCCTTCGTCAACGGTGGTCACGATTGTGTTACTGCGGAGCAGTTCTTGTAAAGCGGGAAGAATTTCCGATGGGCTCTGTGGGTACTTTATCAATCGATGATTCCCGAAATGTATCCCAATGCGTGATTGTTACTCGTCGTCGAATTTTCTTTATGCATTTTCTTTGTAAACCAATTATGATTGGCATATGATCGCTGCCCCATGTATCCGGCTCCACCCGCCAGTGCGGCGTTCCAGGACCCAACCACCACGTGAGATCTGGGGCGTGCGTTCTAGATACTGTGCTTACAGAACAGGTAGACACAGCGTGATGGTTCAACAGTGTAAACGTGGCATCAGTCATTATGCTTTTTACTTGGCATCCTCTTCGGGAGTTGTACTTATACCCCCAATCTGTATGTGGAGCATTGAAATCTCCACTTACGAGAATAGGAATCCCCGGGTACTTGGAACGTAGATGCGCTATCCATCCCAAGTTCAAACGTGTGCGCTGTGGTCTGGCATAGAAAGACACTAGAATGACCGGAGTCTTCAATGGTCGTGTCAGGACACCGACAACTTCTTGACTGTCACTACACCATGGTTCCATATTAATCACCGTATGAGGAATATGCGATGACACATATACTGCGGCTTTTCCCGGAGCTGAAGCCATTGTCGTGGCGCGTCTATCTCTAATAGACGGGTAATGATACCCATTAAAATCATGCAGGGAGCAGAGCTTATTATGCTCTTGAAGAAGTAGTGCCCATACATGTAGCTTGTTGTATTGAAGCCTGGTTCTAATTTCTCCTAACTTGGAGCTTAAGCCTCGACAATTCCACTGTAGAATTCCATCCTGTGACAGCTGCTGCAGAGAGTTAGCCATGATGCAAGCAATCCTGTATAAGTAACGTTAATTGAGCAAGTTGATCTAATACTGCTGTCCAAACAGCTTGGTTGACCTGTTGCGACACAAAAAAGGGTTGCAGGTACACCTGCAACCCGCCAGGCTCGTTTTAGCAAATGTGATAGACAATCTTTCCATTAGTAAGGTTATCCATATTTGTGTTCAGAGCGGTTTTGTGTCGCTTTCACAGAGAAGCGTTAGTCACTCATCCAGAAGTCTCCATTGCCATGCACTTCACCATATAGCATGGGAGTGCGCACAATATGCCCTCCCCATCCCTTATACACCTAGAGTGGACGATGGGAAGACTAACTGACCAACTCCTGCCGTGAGGAACTGCTTATGCTAGTGTGCATGGGGCAACAAACAGCGCCGTACTTCGGCGTCCTGGAGTGAACCTGCTCGCCCCACGGTGGGGGGGGGGGGGGGGGAGGGGGGGTTGGGAGGCGTCTTCGTGTGATCGAAAAATAAGCTTATTTCTTCTTCGCACCCTGTAGTTCCGACGCAATCTGTAAAGGGCAGGCACGTGATTAGTAATAAATAGTTTATTTGATGCTGAGGATAATTTATCGAGGTTGTAACGTGACAGCGTTAAAGAACTTGTGTCGCAGAAATTCCGGTGTCGGTGCCGCCGTCGTTGGTTGTGCGCGGAAAATCATCATTTTGTCCGTAACCGAAGAATTGAGAAAGATGCAAGTAACATAACTGATAAAAATCTTCGGTTCAAGTGAGAATCGAGCCCAGGCCGTTTGCGTGGCAAGCAGGTGTTCTACCGCAGAGCTCCGCTATTGCTTGAGACTGCTTTTTTTTCATTGACGTGATGTAAGGAGATGTTGACGCACAAACAGGGCGCCGGCTACTCCTTATCCCTTAGAGGTGTCTAATGTAGAGCACGTAGGGTCCGAGTTTCTAAGCGTAACAAGTCCACAGCACATACATATGTACACAGCACATACATACACAGCACATATGACTGTTACATATGGTCAAAAGTCACATGATAAACAACAGAATAGTCTATGTAATAGTTAACAGTCACATAATTATACTTGAATGCTCTAGTATCGGTCAAGAATGCCACTGTCCGCAAGAAAAATTTTCAATGCTTTTACAGCACACTTTTGTAAACTTCTTGTTGGCCACGGGCCCAAAAGTTTCCTTAAACTGAATGGCCTGCGATCTAATGTCAGTAACGATGATTTTATTCGGCGTCTTGGTGTTTCGTGTTGTGGGCATTCTAAAAGGAGGTGGTATATGTCTTCATCTATGAATCCGCAATCACATTCAGGAGTGTCAGCGCGGCCAATTCTGTGTAAAAAATGCTTGGTGTAGGCAGTGCCTAACCTTAATCGGTAAATAAGGGTTTCCACATTTCTGTCTAAAGTTAACGGGATTTCAAATTGAATTAGTGGATCTATATGATATAAATCGGAACTTTTGGAGTTTTCGTCAAACCACGTGGTTCTAGACATATTGAAATATTTTGCCTTTAAAATGCGACGCAATTCATTTTTAGATATTGGAATAGAAACCATATCATCTTTGTGATGTGCTTGTCGTGCTGCTTCATCAGCTGCTGTGTTGCCTGGTATGTGGCAATGTCCCGGTATCCACTGGAAGATTATTTCATGTTGCTTTTGCTTTGCCTTTGTGAGCTCTTTAAGTGTCTCGTAAATCAGACTATCCTTTATTGTTTTCGTTTTTGTGCTACACAGTGATGTTAGTGCCGCTTGTGAATCACTGAAGATTACCCATTTCTGAGCGTCTCTTACAGAATTGATAAATTTTAAAGCGCATAGAATAGCGAATAGTTCAGCTGTTGTAGACGATGTCACGCGAGATAATTTAAATGAATCTTGTACATTGAGGTGGGGTACAATAAATGCTGAAGTTGAAGATGTTGGTATACTGGAGCCATCTGTACAGACATGCATGTAACCCGGATATCGCATATATATCTGGTAAAGTGCTAGTTGTTGGGCGGCTCGAATGAACAGGTCATTTTTTCTGATTATGCCATCCACTGACACTTCGATCTTTGGTAACGTGAGCAGCCATGGAGAATATTGTACGTGTGAATTGAAAAAAAAATCATTTTTTTTGGTAATGTACTGGCATTTTCCTTAATTTCTTTATGAACACGGCTTCTATTCCTCTCTAATATCTCCAGAGCCAATGGGTGGTTTTTATGTTGCGTCGGAAGGCGGAAAAAATGCCGACATGTTTTTATACTTCTCATAACTGTAAAGGGAGATTGGCGAGCCTCTGCTATTACAAGGAAACTGGAAGTCGCTCGTGGAACTCCTAAACATATGCTTAATCCCCTGGCTAAAAGTCTATGAAGTCTTTGTTCCGACGTGGGCGAAAGGCCGTGTAAGATTGGCGTAGAATATGCACTTCTTTGTCTTATTAGAGCATTATGAACCGTGAGTAGAGAAGATACGGATCCGCCCCATGACGTGCCAGCAATTCTGCGAAGTACATTTACTATTCCATTAACATCCTTTTCTACTTTTTTTAATGTGTGGTGTCCAGGATAACTGCCGATCAAGTATTATTCCAAGAAATCGATGTTGTGTGACAATTTCTAAAGGTTGTCCTTCCATACTAAGATTGAAATTTTTTAACTTCTTACGGGTGAAAGGCAACACAGCTGTCTTCGCATGTGACAGTGTCATCCCTCTTTCTATCAAAAAGTTGATGGTATTTATGCCCTCTTGTAATGTCGTCTGAATTCAACTGAGCATTAGTTCCAGATGTCCAAATGCACACATCATCTGCATACAGTGAGAAACGTAAGTGAGGTGGCAGTCTTTTTGCTAGATCAGCCATAACGCAGTTGAATAGAAAAGGGCTAAGCACACTTCCCTGTGGCACTCCCTGCTTGACATCGTGTTCTGCGCTCTTTCCTTCACCCGTTTGAACAAATATTTTCGACCTGATAAAAATTCAGAAATCCATCGCAAGGATCTGCCGCACATTCCGAGTTCCAACATACTTAGTAGAACATGTACGTGACTGACGGTATCGAATGCCCTCTTTATGTCCAGAAATACTGCAACTGTCATGTTAACACAGGCGCGTTGGTGTTCCACATATGTTACTATATCTAGTATAGCATCCATTGTGCATCTCTGTTTTCGAAAACCTGTTAAGTAGTTAGACAACACATCCGTTTCGTTGCACCACCACTCAAGTCGAGCGTCAATCTTCTCCATTACCTTGCATACGCAGCTTGTCAAGCTGACCGGACGAAAAGAATCAAGGCGCAAGGGCGTCTTTCCAGGTTTTAGAATTGGAATAACTCGAGCGACTTTCCAAGGTTGTGGTAGTATTTCTTCTGTCCATAGATTATTATAAATGTCTAAAAGAGCTTTTGTGCCTCTTGGCCCGAGGTTTCTTTTGCGTATTGTAAGTAATGCAGTCAGACCTAGCAGCAGACTTTTGACGACATGAACCAATTGCACATTGCAGCTCGCTTAATGTGGAAGCGGGGTCTAGTTGAGGCATGTTGTGCCCAATAGCAAGCGTTCATTTTCTGCTTTGCTAACGCAACAGAATGATTAAATATTGCACATTCTGATGTAGAGCAGGGCCTGCAGATTAGTTCGCAGAATTCATCTGCCACAACCATCTCTCGTGTGTCCAGGGCTAAAGCGAGGGCACGAAATGGGAAACTCTGTGTTACAGGGCCGTCCAATGCTCGAATTACAAACCATATTCTCGGAACAGGTATGTGAGGAGAAAGCGTGCCGCAGAAGCCATGCCAGCGTCGTTTTCCTAAATTTTTCATGCGTCTGCGCATGACATTGTGGATTTTTTGAGCGCTTTTGTATGCTTCTATGGTACCCCTCCGTCGGTACACTCTTTCAGACCGGCGTCTGATGGCTCTGAGGTGTTCGTGTTCTCCGGAAACCGCAACGTAGTCTTTCGTAATTGGAACCTTTTTGGTGCATATGCTCACATTATCCTGCAAAAATTCCGTAAATTCTTCCACACTTGTATGTGGACTAAGTTGACTGCTTAGGCGAAACTGGAAAGCTTTCCAGTTCGTCAGTCTGCTGTAGCGCCTGATGTCATCACTCCGCTTGTTAGAGTGTTTTACAAGGATTGGAAAATGATCACTTCCGCATGTTTCCACATCTGTTGACCATCCCACACCATTCACTAGATCTTGTGAACATAATGTTATATCTATACAGCTTGAATAATTATACCCGCGAAGGAATGTTGGTGATCCGTCATTTAAAACAGTCAAATTGCACCTGTCTATAGCGCTCTCTACAACATTACCACGTGCATCACAGCGATCACTGCCCGAGATAATGTTATGTGCATTGAAGTCTCCACATATAAAGACATTATAACTACAAATTTTGAAGATATCCACTAGCTCTTCCACATGAATACGGCTTGAAGGTTGTAGATAGATATTAATCACTGTTACGCACAGATTACCAAACGATACCTTACATGCGATGAATTCCGGAAAGTCAGAATCGCTTGACTGAACTGGATAAGACGGTAGATCCTTTCTGACACACAGGTGCACTCTGCTGACCCCACCTCGACGAGATTACTTGTATATCACGTACTTCGAGAGGCGGAAATCGTCATTCATCAAAGCCTCTTGAATGCAAAGTATTGGAAAGTTATACTGCACAAGTATTTTGCGAAAGTCAGCACACTTCCTTCGAAGACTGTTGGCATTCCACTGGAATATGGAGACATTTTTGTAACAGTTATTCATACAATACTTGTCGCAGGTTTGACCCGGATCGTTGGCACAATAGTGCTTCCAGAGGCAACAGGGCTTTCACTTCTGGTAGGTTATTTGCTTCCGGCAGAGCAGAAAGGATTGCCCTAATTGCGGCGAAAAGCATTGGCAGAATTAGTTCCGTCATTGATGTACTGGTGTGGTCGGTTTTGGCTGGAGAAGTACGCGGAGGAGTGAATGTCGTAGAAGTCTTCTTAACGCGGGTAATATTGCGTAGGCCAAGCGTACAATCACGGCAGGCGTCAAGACATGTCAACTGCGCAACCAGTGGGTTTTTTAAAGGTCCACTCATTACAAAGAGGTCAAGCGAATTTAATCATCATCATCAATGACCAGCTGCGAAGGTTCGCGTGTTGCCTCACGGAGGCGTAGTGGGCCCTTCGCTGATTCTCAAAAGGAAGAATTATGGCGCAGTGGACACTTAACAGCTTTACTTGCAGTAGGCCTTGTGGATAGTTTCCAACGGCCATAGGTACACGCACTGTCGTTCAGTTCCTTAGGGCACGGTTGAGGCATGCACCAAGAACCGAAGCCAGGCTAGCAAGGGAGGAGGCGATGCGCACGGGGCCAGACTACGCTATCGTGCCTTACTCTTGAAGGCGAAACTCAAGCGTATTCCTGGTTTTTAAATCAATTTTATTTATATTCATCTGCTTGAACAGTAAACAAAGATGTGCTGTGATGTGTATCGCTTGCCCTCTCAGAATGCATGCTGTGGAGCACGGAAGAAAGCAAGGACTCGCTACCCCAGGAATGCCTGGATGAGTTCGTGAAACACTGTGGCGTCGCCATTCCGCTTTACGGCAAGGACCTTTGCAGCGAAGATGAAGTCGCCGAATGGTGATGTACGTTGTTGAAGTTGTCGTGGGAAGACACTTTATTCGACACGGAGGAGGCGCCATTATTTTTCTCGCCTTGTGTGCAGTTTTCTTACTTTTTCTACTAGCCTGAAGTACTGCACGATGTATGACCAGAAATATGTCAGACACGAAGAAATGTTTTCTGCAGACGTGGGCGATACATTCCAGGATAATTACTAGCTGCCGTTCTAAAATTAGAACTGCTGCTTATTTAAGATATACGTGAAAGTATATCTATTAGAATTCTATGGGCGTAGACCAAACGAAATGAAACCAACAGACAATAACGCCAAGGACATTATTGGGGCTATTATCTGTAGCTTTCAACTGCAGTGTACTAATTATGATGCAAATGTACAGAAACTAATATAGAAACAACTTGCGACCGGAAGGTACTTTCAGATATGAGTTCGATGCTCTACCAATTGCGCTGAGGCGGAATTCATTCTCCCATTCACATTGCACGGTATTTCTTGGCATGAAAACCAGGGAGTGTTAGCCAGCGCAGCACGTCCCTATGTTGCCTTTTGGTCCACTTGCATTTCTTAACATTTGTATCATAATTACTGCATTTCTTAACATTTGTATCATAATTACAACACTACAGTTAAGGGCTACAAATAATGTACCCTATACCTTTCTTGGCTTCATTGTCAGTCGGTTTCATTAGGTTGTCTCTAACAAAAACTGCGAGCCCTTGATGCATTCGCCTTATTTCGTTCAACACTAATTCGAGCATATCTCCTCAACCCAATAGAGAATTCTCGAATATCAGAGATCACAGCGTTTTAATGGCTCTGCTTTCCCTGTCCCTTTCCCTTATTGTCTATGGGCTGTTAACTTCTTAGTCGATGCTTAGCAACTCGCCCAAGTTTCAGTTTCGATTAGAGCGCACAAGTTTATGCGTGCTGGCTTACTCACCTATACGGAAGATAGAGTTTTTATCACTCTGGTCAAACAAATCGGGTGTAATCAACTCACTACCTCGATTGAACACAAAAGATCGTGCTATCCTGGGTGAAGCTAACAGTGTCGTGGCTTTGCTGCGCATGCACACGGCTGCACTCCCTTCAAGTCGCTCCTTATTTGAATTGCGTGAAGGGAATAGTTGGTGATACAAAATGTATTGCTGGCGTGTACTTGGTGGTTTTCATACACGCTTCTGCTCCACCTACTGGTCAATGTGATATTGGGTAAACGAAAGGCACCGATATGAGTAAGCAAGTTTTCGCTGCGCGCGCCTTGAATACATTTGCAACTCATGATTCTGGTTACGTATGTGTGAACACAATGTCGCCGTAGCCTATGCCCGTTTCGTTGTTACAGATAGGATACGGGTGATCATTCAAGATAGTCGAGATACTCGAGGATAAGGGTGATAATTCGACAACTGCCCCGTTCAGTGCTACTGTCCACGTCTTGGGTGTGATCCAGTCGGATTTTCGAAATGCGATCCTTGTTATAGTTTGTGTACATGTGTAAATTTCAGTTTTTCAGTCGATCATTTTATATTACTTAGCTCTTCTTCCTCAGTTCTAAATTTTGGTACAAAAATATTTATTGCGGTTTACGTCCGAAAAGAACTTTATGATTATGATGGACGGGATATATCATTTGCTGCACCATTCTGAGGCCCTGGTCTAATAAAACACCGGTAGGACGGGCAGAGTAAAGGTCGTAGTAAGGGACATCTCATACGTGGTGAAACACGTGTTATCTTCTATTGAGGTTCTGGGTAGAGCCATCATGGTTTGGTGTGGACGGTGTTGGTGAGAACATTCACCCGCACTTTATTGAAGGCACAAAAAGGAAGAAGTAAAAGTCGTTTGTCTGCGGTTAGAAAGTCACCAAGCAAATTAGTGTTCTCTCCAGTCGGCGACTTTTGCCTCCTGTGATGATGCTGCGAGTCTTTGTTAGGCGGGAAAAAGAAAGATGACAGTAATATTGCCCTAATCGTTCATCTCGATGTTTATAAAATTATCGCACTTGGTCATTGTCACAGCACGAAATGCCCTTCCAAAAGTGTAATGTTTTTGTTAATCAAGAACAGACCGCCTAACAAATTATCAAAGATGGATAGACTGTAGGGTGCGTAGGTAATTCGTTATGCTTAAAAAGAGCGCAAAAAAAAGAACACGCGACAACACAAAGAAAACCACACGACACGTGCACTCCTGCAGCTGTCTTCAATTAGTCCCACGTCTTTTCGCGCTCTTTTTAATAAGTAAAAACAATCACATATTGTAAATGTAGGACTCCTCTTAGGTCACTGTTTCTTGCTTCATTCTTTTTCAGAAAGAAATGAACAGGGCATATGGCTTCCAGATTGCAAAGCACATATATTTCATGTATGCTGCAGAAGATTGAAAGGAACTCCAATAAATTTGCAAATAATAGTAAAACGCCTCAGCATGTTTTAATTCTAAGTATTCTCAGGGGTTTATTGCAGTATCTTGTGCCCATTTCTTCGAAAATGCGACGCCGACTACTTGAAGTGATGGCTGCCTCCCAATTTTTTGTCATTAAAAGTTGTCTCACGTCCCGTGGACTACATAAAACGCTTCCCACCTTCGCGGCGCATTATCATTGATCAGTGTTCTCGCTATTGCGTCAGCGCCACTATTGGAAGTGTCAGCGTTCTCTGCATCAGGCTGTGTTATTCAACGTCTAGTTCACGAACATAATCAGCGCTTGTCCGACCGGTGAAGACTGGAGGAAAACTTCTAAAGTATAGTTGTAATAAATCATGCAAAAGGTCACGCAATATTCAGGCAAATCGTCATACGTAGTCTAGCAAGCATATGCTGTACACCACTGCGCATTATCTCATTTAAGAGCCTGCAAGAGAAGGCCGCTAGACGTGAATTGTCCGAGCGTCTGATCCACCAGGAGAAGGTCTCAGAAATGGGCTGACTGTCATCAGTGAGTACCTTGTTTGAGCGAGTTAAGATGGAGCAATATATAGGGGCTCAAGTGGAATGGAAATGGCACTGCGGTTTCGCATTATACGAAATCTGTCGTTACAGAAAACGGAAAATGTTCAGTCATACTGGCCACGCCAATCGCCAGTATATTAGACAACGATACTCGCATGAAAGAATGTTTGCCCAGCATGCATTCAAAGCCAGGGCATCATAGTTGCGAGCATGACTCTTAAACACGACGAAGCGCATAAGCGAAGAGAAAACGACTGTCTAATGAAGAACTTATGAGAACGTAACTCACCTCACGCGTGAGACAGCTCGACTTCAGGGGCATTCTTAACAGTTCTTACGCCGTAGTGCTTATAGGTAATAAATGGATAAATACAACAAACAAGAACTGGGAGTCACAATTCAAAGTAACACCCTGTAAGGTGGTCCCTGGTAATTAGCTTCCGAAATCCACTTGAGATTATTTCAACACCGAAGCTGTTCAATGCTACTGCCAACTTGTTCTCCATCGTACAAAACTCCACATGTGAGTATGCGCCAGAGAGAGATTGCGGAAGACCCACCGCCGAGTACAGCAAGTGCGGGCTGAACGTAATGTCTGCTCGGGCAAATGGAGCACGGGAAATACGTGAAACACAGTAGAGAAAGAAAGTTATGGAATGAAAGAAAGAGAAGACTATAGAGAGAGTAAGAAAGAGAAATAAAGAGCCACAAAGAAAGCTATAGAAGGAAATGTGAGAGAGAAAAATAGAGAGAAATAAAGGGAATACAGTAGAACCTCATTGATAGCACGTCGAAAAAAAACAAGGAAAATAAACGCATGATCCGGGAAAATGTACGATCCGAACTCAGTAAAAACTGAGGCTCGCTCACGCATATTGAGATGCAACGGCAACAAACATTTATTTAAAAAAAAAAGAAAACATAGAGGCACCCTTTTATTTTTGAAATTCTAGCATCTCGCTGGCAGCCAGAGATCAGTCAGCTAGTTCCGGTCCTGACAGGAAACAATGTGGTGATTCAGGTGTGTTGGAATCCCGAGACAATTTGAATATTTCAAAACCTAACGCTGGGACAACCAGCGTAAACGTAAAGAAACGCTACCACCATGGCAGCATACGATACTGTGGTGAACTCTTAAGTGCGTCACTGCACGGCTGCGGCGCTGCATGCGTGTCGCAGGACGACATTACTTTCCCTCCATCTGCACCGCCAACAAAGGCGCGGCGAGAGGGAGAGAGGAAAGGGGAACCGGTCCACGAGACCACCGAGTTGAACAATAAAGTTAGTTGGTATCGAGACTCTCAGCAACACGCTTCGTCTCTGTTTCGCTCACGCGTACCAACAATTGGTGATCCGCAGTCCCGAACATGGAGCACCACGACGCCGTCGCCAGCCCGGCAGTGGCTGTATTAGACTTGAAGCTTCCTCCCTTTTGGACCAGCGACCCGGTACTTCGGTTCGTCCAAGAGGAAGCCCAGTTCGCCGCACGCCGCATCATCGCCGACACCACCAAATACCACCACGTGGTGGCCAACATTCCACCTGACAGAGCGAGTGAGGTGCGCGACATTCTGCTTGCTCCACCAGCAGAAGTTGCGTATCGAGTGCTCGTAGAGGCACTGATTCGCCGTTTCACCCCTTAGGAGCCGGAGCGCCTACAGCAACTGCTACGCGAGCCCGAACTGGGCGACCACTGACCAAGCCAGCTGTTGCGCCAGATGCAGCAACTAGCGGGCAGCACAACGAGCCTCGACAGTCGCCTGGTGCGGAAGCTTTTCCTCCAAAGATTGCCCGCGACCGTGCGGATAGGCGTCACGGCCTCCGGAGAGACGGACGTTTGCAAGGTCACCGAACTCGCTGACCGACTCATGGCCGTCACCCCGCCAGCAGTTGCCACAGTGCTTGTCGAAGCCTCGCCGTCTCCCGCCTTGCTGGAGATTCGGGCAGAAATTTCTCGCCTCGCCGACACCATCGCGGCACTACAGTCAAACGGAAGCCAAAGCACACGGCGGCGTGCTGCACAACAGCGACAGCTGTGCTGGTACCACCGTAAGTTTGGTGACACTGCACGGAACTGTGTGCCGCCGTGCGAGAAATCGGGAAACGCACCGAGCCAGCACTGAGGGCGACAAGTGCCACCGGCTCAGAGGAAAGTCGCCCGTCTGTCTTCTTGCTGACTGATCGTGAGCAGGGCTGGGCAGTATCGAAGATACATGTATCTTAGATACTATCTTAGATACTATTTGGGTATCTTGTATCTGTATCGTGTATCTTAAGATACAAGATACTGTTAATGCAACACTACCGTTCTGACTGAACTCCGCTTCTCAAGCTACTAGATCCACTAAGCCACCCGAATAAAACCAATGGCAGGGACATATTTTTATCTTTCCGCCGTAGTCTACCAGTGAGGGCAGGCGTTGAGGTGTGCGCGTCCCTTCTGGCGAGGCATAGCAATATGACAGCGCTTGCACAGTCACGACAGAAACAAGCCCGCGAACGTAGACGTTTGCGAGCTTGCCCATGTGCGTTTTCTTTTCTCGATTTTCCCCTTTTTTATTTGTGTCAGTGCCATGATACTTACTCTTAGCCACTTACCAGAGCCGCGTACCCCAATGCGTTCGGTGATGAGCACACAAATTCTGATGCCGCCCTCGTGTGTGGTACCTCGTTACGAGATCTGAATCACGAGGTTGCTTTGCATCTCATGGCTTTCACACATCAGCGATTTGAAGGATCTTGTGATATAAGTTTAAATTACACGCGATTGACTTATGTGCAAATAAGATTCTAACTATAGCACCGCCGGCACCGATGCTAGATCTAATTGAACAAGCGTTTACCTACCAGACGAAATCTTGGCGTAGCATATCGCTTTTTAGATGCGAAGCATCTTATGCTCGGGGCTATGTCCGTCCCTCCCGCGTCCTGCTTCCCGCGTCCAGCGTCCCGCGTCCAGCGTCCCGCGTTCGGTCACCTTCATGAAGTAGGGAAGCATCCACTATGCGAACCAGCACACTGTAGTACAATGAGGCCGTCAACAACCATTACAGTCACAAGAGTCATGTCCGAGAGCACAGAGTGGCTGCTTAGCAATGGCTAGGCAGGTGGTGGGTGCAAGCAAAGAATAACGCGCACTACAGGTGGTGTCTGTAGCCCATGTTGACTCCATTCCTTGATCTTGCTTGCATGTGCTTGTGGGGGCTTTGTCCGTCCCTCCTTCCCGCGTCGCGCGTCCCACAGCTCCTCTCATATGCTCCCGCCCTTTCTCTACTCTACGCAGCGGCGCGGGCGTCCCGTTGACTCCATTCCTTTATCGTGCTTGCATGTGCTTGTGGGGCTTTGTCCGTCCCGCCTTCCCGCGTCGCACAGCCTCTCTCCTACGCTCCCGCCCTTTCTCTCCTCTAGGAATCCTCTACTCTACGGAGCGGCGCCCGCGTACCGTTGACGCCATTCCTTGATCTTGCTTGCATGTGCTTGTGGGGGGCTTTGTACCTAGGGCTCTGAACTTTTTTTTTCGGTCTGGTGACGGTGCTATGTCTTTTTCAAAGCAGCCAAAATAAGCGCTCTGTTTTATTGTTACTTTTAGCTGTAGGCTTTATTTCTGCTACTGTTTACAAATTTATATTCACTTGAGTTTACTCGCCTGCCTAGGTGATTTGGGAAACAAGTATGTCATTATGGGGGCATGCATTAAGTATACAGTACCAAACATTCTGCTTACTGCTTGGTAAAATGGCAAAACTGAGTTTACATTTTAATAACGGAAATATTTTGAAGCTATCTTAAAGATCCTAGGAACGGTATTCGAAACAAAAACTTCCCCATCTCCCGCTAAAGGGAACGATGTGTGGATGCGAAGCAGCGGGGAGATGGTTAGCTTGAGCGGGACCTCTCGTTTCGCGGCAGCGGCCCGGGCGCTCATCGCGGTGCTGCACAGGAAAGAGAATGAGGCGCGCTCCGTCATTTTTATACCGCGGAACTACCGTGGTGCCCCCAACGGAGTATGCAGCTGTCGCACCACCTGTCGCGCGCCGCTCGGTAGAGGGTTCCTAGAGGAGAGAACGGGGGGGAACCGTAGGAGAGGAGAGAGGGGACGCGTATGCGCTGTGTTGGTGTGGGACGCGGGAGCCGCTCCGTAGAGTAGAGGATTCCTACAGCAGAGAAAGGGGGTGAGCGTAGCAGAGAGGAGAAGAGGACGCGCATGCGCTGTGGAACGCGGGCGCCGCTCCGTAGAGTAAAAGATTCCTAGAGTAGAGAAAGGGAGTGAGCGTAGGAGAGGAGAGATAGCGGGAGGGGACGTACATCCGCTGTCGGGGTGTGGGACGCGGGGGCCGTTCCGTAGAGTAGAGGATTCCTAGAGGAGCGAAAGGGGGGTGAGCTTAGGAGAGGAGATAGAGGGGGGAAGGGATGCGCATGCGCTGTGGGGGGTGTAGGACGCGGGTGCCGCTCCGTAGAGTAGAGTATTCCTAGAGGAGAGAGGGGGAGGAGACACGTATGCGCTGTGGTGGTGTGGGACGCGGGAAGGAGGGACGGACTAAGCCCCCACCAAACACATGCAAGCAAGATCGAGGAATGGAGTCAACCTGGGCGACACACACCACCTGCCTAGCCATTGCTAAGCAGTCTCTCTGCTCTCGGCCATGACTCTGGCGACTGTAGTGGTGGTTGACGGCCTTATATTGTACTACAGTGTTCTGGTTCGCATAGTGGGTGCTCCCCTACTTCATAAAAGTGGCCGGACGCGGGACGCGGGAGGGACGGACATAGCCCCGAGCATAAGATGCTTCGCATCTAAAAGCATTGTTACAGCAAATGGGCAGTTTTTCTCGTGAGCGTTCCAACGAGCCATTTTAGATCATTTTCTGTACGCATTGACTTTTTCTTGTCTAACCTGAACAGGTAAGTTGACGATACTTCATGCTTAATTGGCACATCTATTAGGAGTGCCGCCTGTATCGTGTGGCTATACGTATTCACTATGAATGTTTCATATGGAACGGCTTTTCTATTTTAGTTATAATTGTTTTTCCTTTTTTAGACCTCCCTGTATTTTGTACTATTATTAATTGCCAGGTTAATCGGAGGTATAGGTGGCAATATCGTGGATCGCGGCGTTTTCAGGCGACGATTTGTGCAGCTATATTGCCACGCTCTCGTATTTCTTTTTTATTTTGGTGTGATTTAGTTTAAATCACTAAGAACTGTTATCACTGATCAACGTTTCTTGCGAAAACTTTACAAAAAGTTTGCTCAAGAAACCTTGATAATATCTAACGAGCTAGCCCATTGTCAAGTTTTTCTTATGTTATCACTGCTCGGCGCAAGCCGCACCGCAATGTTTCGGAATCTTCGAGATTGTCTCAGATTGTTCTGTTAAATTTCCGCTCAAATCCTGCCGTGGCAGCCGAATTTCGATGAAGGCGAAATGCTAGAGGCGCATGTACTTAGATTTAATTGCACGTGAAAGAACACCAGGCGGTCAAACTTTCTGAAGCCCTCCACTACTGCATCCCTCGTGATGATATCGTGGTTTTGGGACTTTAAAACCAAAAAATTATTATTAAGATTACACCTAATACGCACGTACTCTAGTTCATTTGTCAGCTTACGTCAGCACCAGCGATAAGACTGGAAGGTGCCATCACTGATGTATAAAACAAGACGTGTTCTGCCGATGATCAAATTACCGAACGCCGACGACATTTATTGCCGATATCACAGTGCAGTGCGCTTTGCTTGTACATTGAGTTACTTGGTTTTCTGAGCACAAGTTAGCCAAATAAAGAGTTTCGTCTATACCAGAGTGACTGCCGCTTCCTTCAAAGTCAGCGTCACGTGACAATACAATAGGTCTGAGGAGTCTCTGGGTTGCACATGTCATCTCGTTGAAGAAAAATTGATTGTACGTTAGTGAGTATATAGATAAAGAACACTTTCCAGCCAGTAGATAGGAAGATTATGAAAAGTAATTGCAGATTTATGTGCTCTACGTATACATTATGCGTAACAAAAAATGTCGCTACCAGCGTTGTCAGTGCTGTACACAAGTGATTCGGTATTGCATAAACGTTTTTTTATGAGCAAGGTAAAACTGAACGCCGGCATTTGCGCCATCGCGCGAAAGCTTCTTATTGAAGCTCGTGTGGTTAGATGGCAACCCGCTAGCTGGTCGGCAAGCTGAGCAGCAACTCCCACCAATTACAGAAATGACAAGCAAGAACCGCTGTCAGCGAAATGCTGTCAGGAAGCGCTGTGTGTGCGACGCCCTTCCTTGCCTCCGTCTTCTATTGCGCTGTGTCCCCTCCACTGTTTAACCAACAAGCCCAAGCTTCGACGCTAAGCTAAAAGAAGCCCTAACAAGATCTTCAGAAGTAAACTAATGTACTTTGACCAAAAAGGACAAAACGTTTGAGATAATAACGGACATTTCATTAAAATAAAATGAAATTGGTCACACTTAAGAAGTTGTCAAAGAAACCTTCTTGTGTATAAACGTTCCCCGCTACATTATCGGGGTCTCTTACAACAAATTTGCGAATGTATTGAAGTATCTTAAGATACAATTGGCATGTATCGCATCGGATACAGTTGTTGCGGTAGTATCTTGTATCTGTATCTCCAATACTTCTTGCCTGAGTATCTTGTATCGTATAGCGATACAATTTCAAAGTATCTTTGCCCAGCCCTGATCGCGAAAAAGGCACCCGCTTCTTGGTCGACACTGGGGCAGAAGTGAGCGTGGTGCCGACGTCACCAGCCGATCGTAAAGGCCCGGGCTCGTCGCCGTTGCAAGCTGTAAATAACACGGCGATACCGACGTACGGGCACCGCTCTCTCTCGCTAGACCTGGGCTTCAAGAGGACATTTAGGTGGATATCTGTGGTAGGCGACGTAAACTTTGCTCTCCTGGGAGCGGCCTTCTTGCGTCACTTCGGACTGCTTGTTGATGTACGCAACCGGCGTATACAGGATCTCCTCTCAGAAGCAGAAGTGTGCGTAAAGCCATCTAAGCATCCGCCTCTCAGCACTACGCTCGTGATACCACCGGGCACCGCCCGTTTTACGGCTATCCTACGCGAGTTCCCCGAGCTGAGGCGGCTGCCACAGACCAGCGGTGTCGTCAAGAACAATGTTTTTCATCACATTTCCAACACAGGACCCCCGGTTTACGCACGCCCACGCCGCCTGCCCCCCCAGAAGACATCCCGAAGACAGCGATAACAACGCCATTCGGCCTGTTCCAGTTCCTCCGCATGCCGTTCGGCTTGCGAAACTCTGGACAGACATTCCATCGCTTTATGAACGGCGTTTTGCACGGCCTCGACTTCTGTCATGCATACCTTGACGATCTATTCATCGCAAGTAGCTGACCAGATGAGCATGAGGTGCATCTGAGATCTGTGTTTCAGCGCCTGGCAGAGCATGGAATACTGATGAACACGGACAAGCCTGAGTTTCGGGTGCACGAGCTGACATTTCTTGGCCACGTCATCTCAAACTGCGGAATTAAACCTCATCCAGAGAAGGTTAAAGCAGACGAGCAGTTCCCACGGCCCAACACTAAACGTCAGCTCCGTGAGTTCCTTGGTCTCGTGAACTACTACCGCCGTTTCATAACCCAGTGTGCAACGATTATGCAGCCTCTTCAACTCCTGCTGTCGACACACGAATGTGCCGCTAAGAAGCTACACTGGATGGAAGGCGCCCAAGCGGCCTTCCAGGAGATCCAGAGACGTCTAGCCGACGCCGCGCTTCTCACTTACTCGGCAACCGGGAGTTCCGCAATGCGTTATTGTCGACGCATCAGACACAGCTGTGGTTGCCGCACTTCAGCAATGCATTGAAGGAGTATGGCGACCAATCGCTTTCTCTTCCCGGAAACTGACGCCCACCGAACAGCAGTACAGCACCTTCGGACGCGACCTGTTGGCCTTCTACGCGACAGTCCCGCACTTCCGGCACTACTAGGAAGGTACTGAGTTCTTTGTCCTAACGGACCACAAACCTCTCACGTATGCTTTGCGGTCAGTGAGTACTGAGGGAGGCGCCCATACTGCCCGTGAATTGCGGCAGATGTCATACATATCTGAATTTACCATGGACATCCACCACATCAAAGGAGTCGACAGCGCTGTCGCCGATGCCCTTTCGCGCAGCCCAGTCAGCGCCATAACCTCGCCCACAGGAATCTACCTCAACAAAATGTCGGCTGCTCAACGCGATGACGACGAATTGCGCCGCCTACAAGAAATGTTGACGTCGCTAAACCTGCAGTGGTTCCCCTCGCCAGGTTACGGAAGGCCTTTGCTGCGACACGTCTACTGGCAAGCCACGACCATTTGTGCCCGCGCACCTTCCGTCGCGAGGTATTCTCATCGCTACACGAGATGTTACACCCGGGAATCTGGGCTACGCAAAAGCTCCTCACAGCACGTTTGGTATAGCCCGGTATTAACCGTGATTCCCGACAATGGACTCGTGAGTGTCTCACGTGCCAGCGCTTCAAGGTACAGAGTCACGCCATGACACCGTTGGAGACGTTTCCCGGGCCAGATGCTTGATTCGACCATGTACACGTCGACATCGTCGGGCCGTTACCCCCCTGTCAGGGCCAAATGTACTTGTTAACTTCTGTTTAATAGAATAAAAGTCCGCCGACCATATATACTACCACTGGTAGACGATGAAGGAAACAGCTTAGAAGACCAGGCGAATTTCTTAGGCGCGCATTTTGAACAGATATCTCGTTCGTCGAACTACTCCGACACATTTCAAACATATAAAACACGAATAGAACTGCCAATACAAAGAAAAGGTAATAATAACGAAGGATATAACCGACCATTCGTCCTTGCAGAGCTTCAGGCATCCCTTAACTGTTGTAAAACATCTGCCCCGGGTGCCGATCGCATAGTGTATGAAATGTTAAAACATTTGCACCCAGAAACCCAGAAAACACTCCTTTGTCTTTATAACAGGATGTGGTCTTCTGGCCTTATTCCGTCTGCCTGGAAAGAAGCTGTTGTTGTCCCTATACTCAAAGAAGCAAAGAACCCGTCCTTAGCAAATAGTTACAGGCCCATAGCATTGACGAGCTGTCTCTGCAAACTTTTTGGGAAAATGGTAAACCGGCGCCTTCTTCATTACCTTGAAAGCAACAATCTTTTTGACCCCCCTTCAATGTGGTTTCAGGGAAGGTAGATCCACAACAGATCACCTTGTTCGCATAGAGGCGATCATACGGGATGCCTTTATACACAAGCAGTATTTCCTGTCGGTGTTCTTAGACATGGAGAAGGCATACGACACCACGTGGCGTTTCGGCATTATTCGTGATCTATCCACCATGGGAGTCCGCGGGAACTTGCTAAATACTATTGAGAGTTATCTATCCGACAGGACATTTCGTGTAAGAATTGGCGATGTGCTGTCACGGCCATTCACGCAGGAGACAGGTGTACCACAGGGTGGTGTGCTGAGCTGCACTCTCTTCATCATAAAAATGAACTCCTTGGGCACTGTGATACCTCGCACACTGTTTTACTCTATCTACGTGGATGATGTGCAACTTGGTTTTAAGTCGTGTAATCTCGCTGTCTGTGAGAGGGAAGTGCAGCTTGCTCTTAACAAGGTGTGTAATTGGGCAAATGAGAACGGATTCAAGCTCAATCCCCAGAAAAGTACCGTTGTTCTTTTCTCAAGGAAGAGGGGAGTATTACCAGACCCCAGCATTGAGATCTGTGGCGAACGACTATCAGTGAGCTCTGAGCATAAATTCCTTGGCGTCATATTAGACTCAAAACTGACATTTATTGCCCACCTTAGGCATCTCAAAGCAAAATGTCTCAAGGTAATGAACCTTCTCAAACTTTTCGCACGCACAACGTCGGGCAGTGATAGACGATGCCTTCTGAGCCTGTATAAGAGTCTCATATGCTCACGCCTTGACTATGGAGCCGTAATATACCAGTCTGCCACACCGAGTGCCCTAAAAATGCTAGATACCGTTCAGAACCTTGGTATCCGCATTGCAACCGGGGCCTTCAGAACTAGCCCTGTAGAGAGTCTCTATGTTGAGTCGGATGAGTGGCCTCTATATCTCCAGAGAACTTACTCGAGCCTCACATACTTCCTGAAGGTAAATGCAGACCCCCCAACATCCGTGTTACGAAGTTATCAATGACACCACATCTACCACCCTCTATCACAATCGCCCAGCGGCACGAGAGCCCATCTCACTCCGTGTGAGGAGCCTCTGCCATCTCATGGACGTTGGCCTTCTGGAACATCGTCTCATGGCTCCTGCAAACGCATTTGCACCGTGGCTTTGGCAAGTTCTTGATTGTGACACATCCTTTGTTGAGGTCACGAAACATGCACCTTAGGCACACATCACAATGCATTTTCTCGAACTTCAGAATAAGTATTCCTGTTCGGAGTTCTACACGGACGCGTCAAGATCACAAGCTGGTGTATCCTATGCAGCTATTGGTACGAACTTCTCCGAATCCAACGTTATGAATGCGGAAACAACTATTTTCACTGCTGAAACATATGCAGTATTATCAGCTGTAAAGCACATCACAAAAACAAATATAGAGAAGGCCGTAATATTCACCGACTCCCTAAGTGTAGTCAAAACTTTAAAATCCCTCCGTAAAAGTAAAAATCCTGTAATAAATCATCTCTATTCTACCCTGTGTACAGCGTACATGTCAAACAAGCATATCATTATATGCTGGGTACCTGGACACAGAGGTATCAAAGGCAATGTTCTTGCAGATGAAACTGCAGGAATGGCGATAACAAGAGCGAGCAACCACTCTTTTAGTATCCCGGCAATAGACTTGAAATCTTTTATAAGGAAAAGGCTAAGGAGGTACTGGCAGCAACAATGGGACAAAGAAATACATAACAAACTGCACATAATTAAGCCCCACGTAGGTAAGTGGCTACCAATATCAAAAACACGGAGAACAGAAGTTATGTTTTGCCGCCTAAGGATCGGTCATACGTATAGCACACACAGCTACTTGCTGACCAGCGCCGAACCACCTACCTGCGAAAAATGCGGCAAGCCCCTTACAGTGCTTCACGTGCTCCTGGAGTGCCGCGAGCTGGAGACATACAGGAAAAAGTATTTTCCATTGCCCTTCCGCCAGCATGTACCGTTACATCCAGCAAGGTTCATCGGCATTGAGCCACTTTTTAAAGCTGAGTCAGTTTTAGCATTTCTGAATGAAGTCAAATTTTTTCGGGTCATTTATCCAGGAGACCCTAGCGCGACCTCCTGAGAGAGGTTGTTGCTGCGACAGATCAAAGGAAAGTACCTGCCTCCTAGCCCTTGCGCGCAAGGACCTAGGTGAGGTATTGGTGCTACGTGCATACTTTCACGAACCTGATCATGATCATCAGCCATACAGTCCATAAACATTTATCATCCCATGTACCACTGCCATATTTTGAACCTATATATGTTTTAAGCTTGTATAGAGCTACTGACTTTAGGCCGCTTTACAGCCACATTATATAATCCATCGTAATCCATTCGTCATCGCTTCCTGAACATTCATAGTACTGGCGCTCTTTGGCCACACTTGGCCCTTGCGCCAATAAACACCACCATCATCATCATCATTGTTAACTTCTGTGGATCGTTTCACGCGTTTGGCAGAGGCTATTTCCATTCCTGACATCGCAGCCGAAACTGTTGCTCGTGCTTTCGTTAGTTACTGGCTCTGTCGCTTCGGCGCGCCATCATCCACCACAACTGATAGAGGAAGCAAATTTGAGTCCGCGTTATTCACCAGTCTGACGAAGCTCATCGGTACATCGCGGCTCAGAATGACGGCCTACCATCCGATGAGTAACGGAAGGGTTGAGCGATTACACCGGCAGTTGAAAGCCGCACTCATGGCAAGCGAAGAACACTCTTGGGTCGAAGCACTGCCCATTGTACTCTGGGGCATACGCACCGCGTTCAATGCGGACGTCGGATGCAGCACTGCAGAACTTGTATACGGCACGACCCTGCGTCTGCCTGGTGAGTTCTTTGCGCCTGACGGACAACAAGCCAACATTCCTGCAGGTGACTATGCATCGCGCCTACGTCACATCATGATGAAACTTCTGCCGACACCTCCATGACATCCCACAGAAAGAAGAATATATGTGAGCTGCGAACTCGAGTCGTGTAGACACGTTTTTTGCGTAACGATGCAGTACGAAGACCACTACAAGCACCGTACGATGGACCCTTCAAAGTTATCCGCCATGGCAATAAGACGATTATCATCGAAGGGCGCGGCCGCCAAGAAGTTGTGTCACTGGACCGAGTTAAGCCGGAGCACATGGAAACCAACCGGCCCACGACAGCAACCTCCAACTTTCCGCCTGAAACCTGCAGACCAGCGCCACATCCCACACCAACGGGAGCGACAGACACGATTGAATTTTACTACAAACGCAGTGGAAGTCGGACAGGTGCGATAGATCGCATCGACATGTAGCCAGTGGCCGCTCTGGCGTTTCATTTCGTTCATGCTCTATCTAGGGGGGGCAGTAGTCTGTGGTGAACTCTTATGTGCGCCACTGCACGGCTGCGGCGCTGCAAGCGTGTCGCCGGACGACATTCTTTTCCCTCCCTCTGCACCGCCAACAAAGGCGCGGAGAGGGAGAGGAAAGGGGAACCGGTCCCCGAGTCCACCGAGTTGAACAATAAAGTTAGTTTAAGGCGCTGCGCCGTGCTCCCGACCGGGCTGCAGAAATTAGACGCCTTTTCCTTCTTCGAACCACAACCACCAAGTTAGTTGGTACCGAGGCTCTCAGCAACACGCTTCGTCTCTGCGTCGCTCACGCGTACCAAAAAAATTTGCGCCGCATGAGCGTCGGTTCTTTCTGAATTGCCGCTTGTAAATATGGGGCTAGTTCTGCCGAAGAGCAGAAGTCTCGATCATACGCATTTCGGATACAATCACGTACACAGGGGTCCACTTTATAGGGAACAATGGAATGTGTAGCGGCCGCTCGGCGCCACCGCCGGCCGGCGGCTGCAACGAGTTTTGCGCAGCTGCACTGCGCTGTGAGCCGTACTGTTTGGTCATCCGCTACCGCCTGCTTCCACTCAGTGAATTGTTGCGAAGCGAACAGTTTATTCGACGAAAGATCACTACTAACAGCGCGCGTTGCACCTGCGCGGAAGTCGTTGCTGGCGCCGGCCGGTGATGGCTCCGAGCGGCCAGCACACGCTCTGATGTTCCCTTTAACAGCGGACCGCTGTGTACGTTCGCAAGTTCACGCGCGACTCGCCCCGTCCGTGTAGAAAACTGCCGCCGCGCTAACGGCTTAACAAATTCAACTCTGCGCAGTGCACGCAACAATCGCGGTATAACACGATATGTTTAATCTCGTGAAAGTGATAAGCGTCCCCGAAAGCGACTGCTGCTAGCTGCTATCAAGTACGATGTCGCACACGCGCGTTGATCAGTTTGCTTTCTGTCTTTACTTGAAACATGCGACGGTATGTTCGCCGCCACTCGTAATCGCAGCATCTCGCACGATGGAACGGGCTTTAAGAGATAACGGCAGGAGTAATGGCAACCGAAGGGGAAGTCCCGATGCGCCCGTATTGCGGTTCGTTGAGTAATCACAAACATGGCAGCGAGCGCGCATCATCGCTGTTGGGTCTAATAGCGATGATCCTTCAGGACACCTTCCAGAACAAACTTGTCCAGGCATGTTCCGCCGACCCGATATCCAAAGAAAAACGAACGCCGACTGGAATTGCGCCGCGCGATGGGCGGAGCAACCCGAAAACGAACGCGCTCCGGGAGTAGAGTGCACAATATCGGTGTTGCTATGGTTACGTGTCGCGGCTTGTGCGCTTCCGTAAGTCTCGTACCGAACCGTGGTGGACTAGGGTTTCTTGATGCGCGCTTTCTCCAGGGGGGCGCACGCATTATGGCGGACAAGAGGGGCGACAGCCTCCATTCTTTCTGCCGCATTGTTGGCTTCGCAGTGTTCCCCCCGGCTGTTGTAGCCATGGGGTCTGAAGAAAGTGTGTAGAACGAGTGGGCATCTATATACCATGCCACGGATGAAGGATTTGCAATGATCAGCGAAATCGTGCCAAGTGTTACAGAAAATACATTTTTTTCGAAAGCCATTTGAAGATTTTCACAGCCCGCATCGCCGCCTGCCTTCGGGTCGGTGTGAGGATCGAGCATTTCGAGAGCGGGGATCGGAGGGGGACGATAGAGTAGTTCGCAGAATACGCGGTAGGGACCATTGAGCAAAGCAGCGCTGAGGGGCGAAATTAGCACTGCGGAGAAGCCGCCGCCGCTGAGCGGTGGCTGTGTTCAGGTGTGCAAAAAGGGCCTTTTTGCATACTTGAATGGGAGTTTATGGCTGCAGAACGTATTATACGACCGCAGTTTCTCACGGTGCTCAACGTGCCTGGCGAATAATCCTATTTGCCGGGAACGTGTGAACCGGAATGTATTATACACAACTCTATGTGATTATATTCAGTTTTCGCAATTTCGACCGTAGTATCGGTGAAATCGTATTAAGCGGGAACGTATCAAGGAGGTTCTCCTGTACATCAATAAAAAAAAAAGACAGAGAAAGACGTAGTAAAAGAGAGAACGGCACAGAAAGGAAGTGACACGAAAAAGATATAGAAAAACAGCCAGCAAGACGGAAAGAGACATAAAAATAAAGAGAATCTAAGGTGTTCCGAGGAAGAAGCAGAGAGACACAGCGAGAAAGGGGAAAAAAAGAGCAAGAAATAGAAAGAAACAAATGCAAATAAACATACAGAAAAAGACACAGAAGAAAGAAAGCAACATATAAAGAGAAAAAAAAGAAGGCCGCCCAGCTCCTCTCTTCCGTTGTGCATAGCACCAATACTGCGCTGCTGCCATAATAAAAAAAAAGATTCAATGATCACGCATTCTTGGAATGCATTATTCATCAATGATTTGCGTCTTGGCCTAGAAAAGTATCGAATGCACCGCTGTGAAAGAGTCAGGAGGGCGCCTCTCACCGATTTAATCAAATGTCATTGAATACTTCCTACTCCAGAAAAACTGTTTCCTTCCTTGTAGCATCTTGGCTTAGATCAGCAGCATGCAATAGCTGCAACGCGGTGGTAAATAGCCATTGTATGAATGTTTTACGACAAACCTGGCCGACAGAAAGCAGTAACGTAAGCAACATGACGTGTCACTGCATTTCGCTGAATGGAAATAAAAGATTTTGAACGAATAAAAGAACAGCCTCCGACGTTTCTCAACTATGTCATGTTCAATATGAGGCCCATAGGCTGGCGCATGGTCCCCTTTCAGTGGGGAAGAGGTTCGTCGCAGCGCCCCCCATTCCTATTAAGTGAATGTATGGGAATGTATTAATTGAATGTATGTACTTTGCGCCCCCCCTACTCCTTAGGTGACTAGGGCGGGGGGGGGGGGGGGGGGAACGCCCCTGCGCATGCCTATGCTGAGGAACTTTTAGTTGATTAAAACGCCACGGATGCACTCTCATTGGTTCTAATTAAAACCGTAGCATAAATTGTATATATGCCATATTGTGCAATTATAACTGAATCATAACTGAATGATCAAAACAGCTACACGTTCAGGCAGTTCTGTTCAATAAAACGCCCCAATTAGCCTCAGAATTCTCCGCGTTTCTTTCAGCAGCTGGGAAAATGAAGGCCTTTACTTTTGTAATGGTTGGACCACTGACTGTTCAGGTGTCCCTACTACCTTGTAGAACGAATGCGTGAAGTGGATGGAACAAACTGCAGAGAGAAACTCCGGACAGTTTTAAGGTGAGGTTATGCGGTCCGTGTTACCGGTCCTGTCTTTGCTATAAGCCAGGGGTCTCAAACTCACCTCAGCCAGCGGGCCGCAGTAACGCATATTAGTCGCGCAATGGCCGGAGCAGTGATGAGGTTGGAGCGTGCGGGGGGGGGGGGGGGGGGTAGAGTAGAATTTGCCAGCAAAACGCTGCCATTTGAATACAAATTTTCCCATACATCATATGCAGGTAATTTTTGAAGGAGATTTAGTGCTCAGATTTCAAAGACATGTTGATACCGATCTCCAAAATGACTAAAATTTGGACGCCGATTGTGAAAACAGTTTTACTTTCACGGTTATGTTTCAAAACCAGGTGAACTCGTGGTATGGCTCACGGAGGCAATGCCTTAAACCAGTCAGGCCTGTGTAGCCCAGGAACATACTTAATAAGAAATTAAAGAAAATGTGGGGCAAAGACAGTCATGTGCGAGGCGCGGGCCGCAACCAAGAGCCTCGCGGGCCGCATGTGGCCCGCCGGATGCGTGTTTGCGACCCTTGTTATAAGCAAGAACTTCGCCTACGGGTATTACAGAAGTGAAAAGCGCAGATCACTCCCCAGAACAGCTGCACATTTTTGGCACTAACTGATACTTCAGTATCATCATCACAACAGTGAAGAAGAAAGGAGGGCGAAATACGGGAAAGTTATGGTATGAAGCAATGCTCACCAGAAGTCGTTATCCTAATGTCAAATTCCAATGGCAGATCCAGATCAACTTTTCTGCTCTGAGTAGGGCAATCACATTCCTATGCCAGCTGGGAGCGTGAATGGTGTGTTCCAATGGCAGATTGAGAGCAACCGCATATTACCGATTGCTCCGTGGAGCAAGACTTCTTGCTGCGCCGAAATCGATAGATTTGACCAGAAGTTCACGTGACGTATTCTGTGCGCTCGCCTATCATTCCGTCGCGGCCGGTTTTTTACAGTCGCGGGCAGCCATGGACGACAAGCATAGGGCGCCACAATGGCATCATTATTTGTACAGGGTGGTGACACACATTGTCCGCGCCGCCGCCATATTGGTTCAAACAGTGGAGCTATCTCTTTGTGTAATGCTGCCACATTGGGTCAAACAGTGTACATGAGTAGGGCGTCTCGATGACAGCGTTCCTTCGCAGGGACGTAGCGAGGGGGGGGGGGTCTTTTGGGGCTTCAGCCCACCCCCCCCACTCCCGAAATTTTTTCGTGTTGTGATATATCGTCGACCAAAAGAGCTAGCTGCGCCGAAAATCATCCTGGATTTTTTCTAAAATAGCTTTTCGCCATCAGAAAGACACTTCGGTGTGAACATTGCGGACCCCTAGTGGTCCTGTATCTGTCTGTGCAGCGCATGATACCGTAAGAAATATTCTGCAAAAGAAGGCGTTGTGCCTTGTATTGCCATTTTAGCTGTGTCACCGCGAAGGAGTGACTATGGTTGACACGCAGAACGCTATGGATTAAGATATACAGAAGGGGCGTCCAATAAACCTCAACTAGCGGGCGCAGTAACGAAATTTAGTCCCACAAGCGCTGGGAGGACAGTGAAGATGGTAGATTCCGGGGGAGGGGGGGGCTAAGAGTAAATCCTTTCTTGCATGGGTCATTCCGGAAGGGTATTTGACCTCAGGTCTCGGAAAACATATGGATACTTATTTTCAGTTACTAAAATCTGGACGCCGATTGTGAAATATGGAGTTCTCGGTTCACGGTGATGTTGCAACTTATCATGAGCGAATGGGGTGTCTCGCGCACACGCACAAAACACTTGATACCAGTCCCGTCTCTGTAGCTTGCCTGAACAAAGAGCTATTATACGTAGTAAGCGAGAAAATAATGAGAATACTATTTAGCAAACTCGCAAGACTATTCTGTCTGAAGGCACGGGCGGCTAGTAAGGGGTCCGCGGGCCGCGTGTTTTGTTCCGGCAGTGCACTATATTCTTAGAACAAAAGGCATCTACTAATTCGGGCTGCTGGGGTACGCCGATCAGCGGGGGGGTTCATCCCCCCCCAGTGGATAAGTAAAGGCGGGTGGAGAGGACCCTTGATTCACTCCTTAACTGAACACTCTGACCGCAAAGTTGCTCTGATGTATTCAGTGTTGCCAGTGAGCTCACATTTTTCAGGTCAATCTTTGGAACACACCCAATTTTTTTCCCCTGGCTGAGAAGCGAATCCACATTGACGATGCTGCGAAGGGGGCTATTATGTACGAGCAATCCTGCTTTGCCAGAATTACTTCCTTCTAATGGTGATACTGCTTCGAACAGCCCTCTGTAGGCCAAAGCATGATGACTCTCTTGAGCAATATATGTGACGTTTTTTTTTTCTTAAAGAACTAAATCAGAAAAGGGCTAAATTTCACGGAAGCGTAAAACGTGCCAAAGTGTATTTCTCTTTTGAACGAATTGTAATCAAAATGCGACAATTCCTTATCGTAACGTGAACTCAAAAGGCAATTTTGAATTTAAAAAAAAATCTGCGAAATCCTTAATCCACTTGGATGAAACCGAGTCAGATCCATTAAGTCAGTGCTATTTCAACTAACACGACCAAAACAACCAACGTGACCGGGTCTAATCTGTTTCATTTGGGTCCTAGTAGCTTTCCTATATTGCTTTTATTCGGCAACCTTTGCGCTGCATACCATGGCCTTCTTTCACTCCGAGACGGTATATTTGAAATAGAAGACAACTGAAATGAAGATATTGGGCACCGCTTTATTCCTTGAAGAAGAATCGATCCGAAATGCCGTGAAATCAAATGAGCTAACAAGAAGACGAAGAAGAGCTGAAACAGTTTTCAGGCTACAAACAAACAAATAAACGAGCGAACGAACAAACAAACAAACAACCAATCATTTTTCTGAAGGCCCTCAACATGCCAAGAACGACAAAACACTGCCGGCAGTCCAGAATAGTGCGCATTTTCACTGGTAGGACCACTCGCTCTACAAGTGTACTTGTCGTCGTTACACCAATGCAACAAAAGGCAGCACCGACGGAAGCAAAAGCATGGTGTTAATGTTGCCGCAAAATATTGCTGTATCGTCCATTTGCTGCGATTTCGACTTGTTTGACGAGCTAAGTCAGGCCCAAATGGAGAGTTACAATCTCTAAAAGCCAAATACAAATTTTACTCTGGAATACTGACGAGAGTAGGCTACATAAATTTTAGCCGCAATATAGATTCGAGGTATCTTTGTTACATGAGCGCACTGGCAAAAATATGTTGGAGCTAGCCCGAGCATATTGCCCGTAGCAAAAAACTATGTTTTTTTTTCCTTTCACTTGAAGCGGACTTGGCTTTTTCGAAGAAAAGCGCCCCTAATGTATGATCTGGCTAGAATAGTTTCGTTTCTACCTCGCTGTTATATCGAGCTCAGTTAGCCCAGCGTTTTGCAATACTACTAATAATAATATTTCAGGTGTCGAACAGGGTACATGGGTTTGGGAACAGTCCTGGGAGCAGTCCTGGGAGCAGGAAAAAGTACCTTTTGTAGCAGGCTTGGAGCATCCAGAAAGACATTTTAGAGCAGGCTTGGAGCAGCCAGAAAAACCTCTCCGAGCAAGTTTGGAGCAGTCAGAGAGAACGTTCAAAGCAGATGATGCCCCGTTTCGCAGCACATCTGAAGCAACATTTATTTGTCCAATGCTGCATTTTTTTCAAACACTAAGCTAAATTGTGCAATAGCCTTATTATTGCGATAGCAATATGGACACTCTCGACGGGTTTTTTGTCGTCACCGTCATGTACCGCATCAAGTCTAAATTAAGGTTCGCAATTAGTGTGAACTCTTGCTTAGTTTTCATGCAAATATATGTTTTTAGTTGCACTTTCTAATAAGAAAGCGTAGCCGTATATTTTAAGTGGGGCGTCAGGTGGAAAGATGGATAAAACTGTCTGGCGGGTAGACAAACTTACATGGTATTGCGTTACAATGTGCCCTACCAAAAGGTAAATTTGATCATTGTGTCTAAGTCTGCTAGACGTAACGCTGCTCTTCGTTGCATTCTTCAGCAGTAAGCTTGCAGATTTCGCTGGCAGATTTCGCAGATTCTAACAGTGCGAAGTATAGCGGGTAAAAAAACATGCGCACACAGCATGAAAAATTGATTCGATCACCATTTTCAACAGATTTTGATCAATCAGCTTCTTGAAACTAAGATAATTGTCACGTTTGTAGTGAATTCTGCTCTATCGATTATGTAGATGCATCTCCCAACATGAGCGGAAAAACAGGAGCATGCCAATGCACAGCAAACTAAAGCAAGGTTTAAATTTTGTACAATATTTTGTATTATAATTTATATCTTCAGTAATAAATTTGTGTTTTCTAAATGGCTTCTTCACTTGACTCAACTTAAGTGATCTAATGATTGTCACGTAAATATACGACCTTTCTCACATGAAGCTTTCATATTACAAAGTCGTTGTAAGATTTATTTCCAGTAATCATGCAAAAATACATGATTGCGGTGCGTGATAGATCCTGGTGGAAATATTGTTCAAGATTAACAGCTGGAGAGGAAAATTATGAGGGCCTTCTTCTCAGGAAACGTGTGATGCAGGAACGTCGTGTCAAACGAATTAAGCGCGAAATGTAAAGCTTCGGTCGTACTAGAATGCCACTTAAACAACGTTCACTTTTGCGAATGGGTACCAAAGAATGTACTGCGTTTCCAGAATTGCATAGACTTTCGTTAGTTCACGTGAGCAGCCCTATGTGAAAGACTTTTGTTTCCTCCTCAATGGCAAGCGGGCACGTTTCCCCGGACAGGTGCTGTGTACGATGAGAAGTGTAAAGGACAACAAAAACTATGCATTTCAATAAATCACAGTTTTTAACAGACTTTGTGCTGTAACAGCGCCATCATGCAACTAAGACAAGAGAGAGAGAGATGGGATGCGGAAAGGCAGGGAGGTTAACCAGAAATCAAATATATGGTTGGCTACCCTGCACTGGGGAAGGAGTAAGGGGATTCTGCTTCCCTCCCTCTCTCATTCATCTCTTCCTTACTTTTATGCAACTAAGACAACATTTAAAATGCTGGAGCAGCAAATGCGCATCTCTGTCTCAATATATATATATATATATATATATATATATATATATATATATATATATATATATATATAGTGTGGACATGCGAGGCCCCCCCCGAACAAAATTCCTGGCGACGCCACTGTTCCTTCGTACAGGGTGGCAACATCTATTGGCCGCGTCGCCTTCATATTGGGTCAAAAAGGGGATTCATCGCTCTGTGTCATGTGGCTCCATATCAGTTCAAACACTAGACGCTGTCACCACCCTGTATGAAGGAACGAAGAAACACTGCCATCGAGGCGCCCTAGACCAGGAGAATGCTTCGCACCGCCTCGCTAGATTTCCGTCTACCAACCGCTCCCGTAGAGGCGCACGAGTTCCAATCGCAGATCCGACGAGAGCAATCCCGCTTGTATTTACGCGCTCCGTTTGCATTCCGGTGGAGCGCTCGCGATCTGTCATTGGAATTCAACATATGATTGCTGCTTGTGATTCAGCGGTTCATTTTTGTAGGTATTCCTTTATTTCCACTCACTCTTGGTACTTGGATTGTCATTTATGGGCGCTTGTGAGAGCTCTAAAGTGATGAAATTGCAGAGAAGTTGCTTTACTATTTCAATATTCAAATAGCTGACCCTGATGTTACTTTACAGCCGAGCTGTTATGGTCGAGGTTTACGTGTGTCGTAAATCATCCTCATGAATCCACGCACGCTGTATTCGTCTTCTTCCTCTTCTGCTTAGCTCCCAGAACACGTGCGCCTATTTGCCCGGCGTAGGATGCAATTACATTGATGGGTGATAGAGCGAGAACATATAGAGAGAAAGAAAGAGCGAGAAAGAAAGAAATTCTTGGCTGAAAAACTTCTTTACGAGGCGACATTCGAACCCGCATCGCCATGATCTGAAGCCCAGCGTCGTAACCTCATGGCTATCAAGGAACGCTTTGTATATAACACAAGCCTAGAATATATGCTAGTATAAGCAAGGCTATCCTGTATCTATATACGCTCACAGCCGTAAAAGAGTGCTGGCGACTCTCTTCCAGAGAGTAAACGCTTGTCCCATATTTCACTGTCTTTTCAGGAGCGCGGGGAACTCTCTAATTCGCAAAGTGGGCACACTCTTGCGACAGAGTTCTGGTACTCTGTCTAAACAAGAGTGAACAAGCTCTCTCGCCAGAGTAAAGTGATGCCTCTGAGATGGAATACAAACACTCTCTGCGGGAGTTACGCTACTTCCCTCTGAAAATTTTACGATCTGGTCGGGCTAGAGTGCATAAACTCCCTCCAAGAGTAGAGTCACTGCTTCTGCAAGGACTAATATTAAAAAAACAAAAAAGAAGATAATTGTCGAGCATTTTCTATCTAACAGTGAACATGCTGGGGTAGTTTGAAGCTCACGTCACATATACGGGACAGATATCGGTACACATATTACAATCGTACACAACACAGCAACACATATACCGCTCGAACTATGGACAATCACAAGCAACCGGTATATATACCCATGATGTCTTCCACCCTTCTATTGCCGGGGGTGCATCCTCTCTATTGAGTGTATTTAAAGACTAACATCCACCGAGCACGTGTAAGTAACTTGGGATCGTTAGGAACACTGCACACTCTAAGTCAGGTACTGCATAACGAACTGCACACAGGCGGTGCGCTGCAACCTATTGAATAAAATCCTACTTATAGGGAGCCCAGCGAAAAAAATAGCCGCGACGCTAATATAACTGTCGCGCTGAGCGGGAGTGCTCCACTGTGCTCCCTATTCGCCTCGAGATCTTGAGAGGCGCCTTCTCGCTGTGTGTGACGTCGGAGCGGGCACTCCGCTCTCAACCGCGCTGCAGTCGCCGCGGCTTCTGTTGTACGAGCATCGTCTGCTTCAGGCGGGAAGTTTTTCGCACGAACAGCCTCACGAGGGGCTGTTCGTGCGTATATATATATATATATATATATATATATATATATATATATATATATAGGAAAAATATATATACGCTTCTAAAAAACTGTTTATTGGTGACGTTTCGATCGGAGACCGATCTTCATCAAGACAAAATTTACCAGGCGCCGATGCGTTTTTCTCTCTTTCTCTCGGCACGGCGATGTTATAAAAACGCATCGGCGCCTGGTAAATTTTGTCTTGATGAAGATCGGTCTCCGATCGAAACGTCACCAATAAACAGTTTTTTAGAAGCGTATATATATTTTTCCTATTTTGTTCTACGGCAACCGAAGCCAGACTCTTCATAATCTACGTATATATATATATATATATATATCCCTCTCGAAAGAAACAGCATTTCCAGTGTCTCCCAGCGCGCTGAAACGCACTGGGTGACACTGGAAACGCTGTACAGCGTGTCCCAGTGTCTCCCAGCGCGCTGGCAGACACTGGGACGCACTGTACAGCGTGGTCAGTGTCGCCCAGTGCGCTGAAACGCACTGGGACACACTGTGCAGCGTCGCCCAGTGTCTTACAGCGCGTTGGGAGGCACTGGTCACGCTGTACAGTGTCTGCCCGCACACTCGGGAACACCAGCGGCACATAGGAAAAAACTGGGCGCGCTTGATGAACTTTCTCTATAAGACTTTATTTTGGATCGCGAGATGTCGAGCGTAAAATTTACCGAATATTTTCAAAATGTTCTGTCCTGTGTGCTACACATATATAGCTTTAGTTTCAGTTAGGCGACGGATGTGCTTGTAGGCTAAAGCAATCATCTGTCGAGCGCGCGTGCGCTTTCCTTGAAGTGTGCTCGAGTGTCGTCAATGTAGTTTATAAACCACACCGAAAGAACTCATAATTCGCAACACAATATGGCAGTAGTATTAGTCTGATTATCAAGATCAACCTGCTCTAGCAGTCAGTCGTTCCCGCTCGTACCGCAGAAAGCCGGCACCTCGCCGGCAGCACTTAGCCGCTGCAACGCCCAATCTCGGCGTTTTCAGCTTCTGATTTGTGTAATCGAAGGTGCAAATATGACCTCGGTTGGGTAAGTTATGATCGAAACTACATTGTAGCGGTTATTAGACTCTTTGTAATGGAATATATATCCAGGATCTTCACAGCGATCATGGCTCACGAAGTGCGGCCCTAAGCCTAATGCTCGTTTCGGCTAGAGTGAACTACTCCAGATCTAGTACGCGGAACGTAAACAAGGGGACAGAAAATATGTTGAAACGGGTGACGAAAAGTACAGTGTTCAGTGAGCAGTTCAGATGCACGATGTTTGCTACGTAGGTATGACTAGCCGCTTAGCGAGACAGTGCGATTGCCGCAACACATTTGCGATTACGCTCGTAAGTTTTGGTGCAAAACATGCCAGGTAGACGTTCTGATCCAAGGCAGGCCATAACAAACATACAAACAATCTCCTGTCAGGTTGGAGCGAGCACGAATAGACGAGAATCTGCGTTTCTAAGCAAGAAAACATTACTATTGGATACCGAAATTAGCTATAACATGAAGAAAAAATTATCAGAAGCTTGTCTTTCGAGTGTGGCGTAGTGGATAGCGTGGCAGGCTCAGAATGAGTAGTTCGTCGAGGTAGCAGGTTCGAATCCTGCGCGCTCGTTTTTTTTTTATATATTTTTTATTTTTTTGTCCCAGTGCTCGGGTTTCAGCCTTAATTACGGTGTAGGCATAACCAAAATTCTAAAAAACAATTTAAAAGCCCGATTTTGGCCCATAAGGCGCGTCCCAGTGTGCAGCGCGCCAGCGTCCAGTGTGCCCCGTGCAGCGTGCCATTGTCCCAGTATCCAGCGCCACACTGGTCCCATAATCAGGTATGGCGCTGGGACAGTGCCACTGGGTTTTCCGATAGGGATATATATATATATATATATAGATATATAGACGTGGCGGGGAAAGAAGCCCACTGGCTCCGTAGTAAAACGGAAGCGAGAAAGTACGACGTACGTCGAAACACCTTTAATATTCACAAACGTTTCGGCTGGTGAGCCAGCCTTCGTCAGTCTGTCACACTGACGACTGACGAAGGCTGGCCCACCAGCCGAAACGTTTGTGAATATTAAAGGTGCTTCGACGTACGTCGTACTTTCTCGCTTCCGTACATATATATATATATATATATATATATATATATATATATATATATTGTGATGAGCTCAGGCAATTGTCCGGAGGGCTCACCTTTACGCATTAACTAGCGAAGGACAATTGCCTGCAGTTCTGGGACCTAAAATTCCTTTTGAAAGCGCGCATTCGAAGCTCGTTAAGAGGGCCAACGTAACTCTAGCCTGCAAGTCAGCGCTTCATAAATCCTGTGAGTATATAGTAGAATTGAGCTTCAATCAGCAAGTTAGGTGCTTCCCTTCGGCTGGCTACCCTCATAGCTTAATTTCAGAAGCGTGTGAAAGTCTCCTACACAAACTGAAAAGGCAGATGCCACCAAGAGAGAATTTTCAGAAAGATAAACTGCAGGTCATGCTTAGATTCATCGAGTTTCTCGTAACCTTACAAAAGGGGCAAGCCGGTACGGGGTCAAGGTCGTGTTCTCAGCTCCCTGTAAAATCAGCAGTGTATGCCCCATGGTGACAGGAAAGAGTAGCAGTACGCCTCAGTGCACAACAAGACACCAAACGACTTACACTGAATGCGTTTCTGGAGTGGTGTATTCCATTCCACTGAATTGTGGCAGCTTGTATATTGGGCAGACGAGAAGGTGTTTTTAATGCTAGGGCGAGGGAACACCATTGGCATGTAATCAACAATGCAGGAGGTACTTCGGCACACCATTGTAACAGATGTACAGGAAAAGATGGGGGCGGACGAAACGCATCATGCAGACCTATTCTTGAAAACACCAAGTTCTTGTTTAAATCGAGGGACCAGACCGAAAGGGAGAGTGTCGAAGGGTATCACATCATAAAAACTGGTGAAAAATGCATTAGCACGCCGTCTCTCTCAATATCGCTAGAAGAAGTTGCTTTCCTGGAGAGTGCCCTGTAAAAAGCGGTTTGAATTTTTTTGGGTGGTTTTTCATGCAAAAGTAAGGTGAGAGCCAGATGTGTGGAGGGGTATTATTGTTTTACGTGATTGCTTTTAAGTTTCTCACCCTCAGCTTTACTTCTGTTAATTGCTGTATCTCATTGTGCCATAATTTTAGGTTTTCATGTGTTTTACTTATACGTATGTTGAGCGTTAAATTTTTGTTTTCACCAAGTGATGTTACATCGAGCGCCAGATGTGCGGGGTGGTATTAGTGTTTTCCTTGATTGCTTTCAATTTTGTCACCCTCAGCTTTACTCCTGTTAATTGTTGTATCTCATTGTGCCATACTTTTAGGTGTTCATGTGTTTTACTGATACATTTGTTGAGCGTTAAATCTATTGTTTTCACCAAGCGATGTTACGTCATCATCATTTCCCCTCTGTTCAGGTTATTTGTCACAACCGCCTTTTTTTTCACATGAGCAAAGCTCAGCGAGATTGGTGCCACGTGTTTTTCCGTTCTGCGTTTGGCCACTGTCTTGGGCCACCCTCTTATCCAGCAATGATATTAATTTTGTCGGCACATGCGAGATTGAAAGGATTGGTGACGTGTACAGGTTCCTGATTGAAATATTTGTTCTTTGCTTTCAAGAAAATAAACAGCTGGCAGTCTGCGCTGGTGGTGTTCTGAATGTTTTCTTACTTGTGTCCTAGTCTTGTCGCGCAGTTTACGAAAGTGGCCTAATGGTGTAACAAAAAAAATTATATATAGTATTAAAACATTATACGATATAATTCTCGTATAGTTTAGTCTAGAGTATAAGTAGCAGTAAACATTCGCTTACAGTACGCACCCATCAAGATGGTTGTGCCGGTAATGTGCCTGTCACGAATCTCCGGACATCAGTCGGCCACAGAGAATAAACGAGGCGAGATCGTTATACAACCACATTTTTTTATTACACACGAAAGGAAAACACACATTAGCCCTAGAATAACTACAAACGCGAAAAAGAAGCACACTAACTAAAACAAGCTGTACACAAACTTATCATACAGACAAGAAGTAAAGGAAAGGAGCAGCTAGAAAGTACCAAGCGTTCGTCGCTCAACTAACTCACGGCGTTGTATGCCGACGCATGATGGGGCGAGGTGTGGTGGAGGGCACTGGTGTTGACGTCGGCGTTCAAGTTGGTGGCGACGTCCTTCACTGGTGAGGACCGCGAACTGGCGTTGTCGTAGATGCTGGGAGGCTTGGAGTTCAGTGACCTGCGCGTCGCAGTTACTTGCGCTGGCCAGCATCTCCCTGGAACAGAACTGGCTC
>JALIZH010022549.1:0-28874 GCA_030522465.1 Rhipicephalus appendiculatus
GTTAATACAAAACACAAAAACCTCTGCGGGAACGCCACCTCGCCGTTTCTTTATGTTCACAAACCCACTTGTTCAGTACGTGTTCGCTGGCGTTTATGAGGGAACGCAATTCTTTTATAACAGCGTTTATATTGACGTTTTCACCGAGTTCGTTTTTGACAGCACGGTTGACGCACTTCCAGCAGCAATCGCGTATCATTCTTGGGTGGAACAGCAAATTATTGGCACAGAAAACAGTATAGACATTCAGGGTCTTTCGCATCGTCAACGCATCACCGACGCTAATGTTTTGGCGACATCTGCTTAGTTAACATCAAACCACTTTTACGGCTCGCAACCGCCTCGGTAGTCCTAGTTGCTTCAAAGCAAACGAGCGATATAAATAATAGCGAAAGAAGATACCTGACGATTCGTCCTCATCGTTAGATTACACTAAGCGATGACAGATCATGCCACTTATTAGATGCGAAGCATCTTATGCTCAGGGGCTATGTCCGTCCCTCCCGCGTCCGTCCCGCGTCCTGCGTCCGGCCACTTTCATGAAGTAGGGAAGCACCCACTATGCGAACCAGAACACTGTAGTACAATATAAGGCCGTCAACCACCACTACAGACTCCTGAGTCATGAACGAGAGCACAGAGAGGCTGCTTAGCAATGACGAGGCAGGTGGTGTGTGTCGCCCAGGTTGACTCCATTCCTTGATCTTGCTTGCATGTGTTTGGGGAGGGGGCTTAGTCCGTCCCTCCATCCCGCGTCCCACGCCACCACAGCGCATCCGCGCCTCCTTCTTCTCTCTCCTCTCCCACGCTCACCCCCTTTCTCTCCTCTAGGAATACTCTACTCTATGGAGCGGCGCCCGCGTCCTACACCCCGACAGCGCATACGCGTCCCCTCTCTCCACTCCTAAGCTCTCTCCTCTAGGGAAACCTCTACGTTACGGAGAGGCCCCCGCATCCCACACCCCGACAGCAGATGCGCGTCCCCTCCCCCCTATCTCTCCTCTACTACGCTCACCCCCTTTTTCTATTCTAGGAATCGTCTACTCTACGGAGCGGCGCATGCGCGTCCTCTCCCCCCTCTCTCCTACGCTCATCCGCTTTCTCTACTCTAGGAATTCTCTACTCTACGGAGCGGCTCCCGCGTCCCACACCCCCACAGCGCATGCGCATCTCCTCTCTCTCTCCTCTCCTACAGCATGTCCTCTCTCCTCTCCTACGGTTCACCCCGTTCTCTCCTCTAGGAATCCTCTAGGGAGCGCGACGCGACAGGTGGTGCGACAGCTGCATACTCCGCTGGGGGGCACCACGGTAGTTCCGCGGTATAAAAATGACGGAGCGCGCTCATTTTCCCTTCTGTGGAGCGCCGTGATGAGCGCCCGGGCCGCTTCCGCGAAACGAGAGCGGCGACGTTTCTCCCGCTCAAGCTCACCATCTCCCCGCTGCTTCGTATCCACACATGGTTCCTTTTAGCGGGAGATGGGGAAGTTTTTTAGATGCGAAGCATCTTATGCTCGGGGCTATGTCGGTCCCGCGTCTGTCCCGCGTCCCGCGTCCGGCCACTTTAATGAAGTAGGGAAGCACCCATTATGCGAACCAGAACACTGTAGTAATATGAAGGCCGTCAACCACTATCACAATCATCAGAGTCATGGCCGCGAGCACAGAGTGGCTGCTTAGCAATGGCTAGGCAGGGTGGTGTCTGTCACCCAGGTTGACCCCATTCCTTGATCTTGCTTGCATGTGTTTGGAGGGGCCTTAGTCCATCCCTCCTTCCCGCGTGCCACAGCCGCTCTCTCGCCTCTCCTGCGCTCCCGCCCTTTCTCTCCTCTAGGAATCCTCTACTCTACGGAGCGGCGCCCGCGTCCCGTTGACTCCATTCCTTGATCTTGCTTGCATGTGCGTGCGGGGGCTTTGTCCATCCCTCCTTCCCGTGTCCCACACACTCTCTCTCTCCTCTACTACGCTCACCCCTTTCTCTCCTCTAGGAATCCTCAACTCTACGGAGCGGCGCCCGCGTACTACACCCCACAGCACATGCGCGTCCCCTCCCATCTCTCTCCTCTCCTACGCTCACCACCTTTCTCTCATCTAGGAATCATCTACTCTACGTAGCGGCCCCCCGCGTCCCACACCCCGACAGCGGATGCACGTCCCCTCCCCTATCTCTCCTCCCCTGCGCTCACCCCCTTTCTCTACTCTAGGAATCCTTTATGACAACTTGGTAGCGCGAACAAGCGGAATGATCTACTCTACGGAGCGGCGCCCGCGTCCTGCAGCGCATGCGCGTGCTCTCCCCCCTCTCTCATACGCTCAGCCCCTTTCTCTGCTGTAGGAATCCTCTACTCTACGGAGCGGCGTCCGACATCCCCACAGCGCATGCGCGTCCTCTCCCCCTCTCTCCTATGCTCACCCGCTTTCTCTACTCTAGGAATCCTCTACTTTACGGAGCGGCTCCCGCGTCCCACAGCGCATGCGTGTCCCCTCTCTCTCTCTCCCTCCTACGGTTCCCCCCCATTCTCTCCTCTAGGAATCCTCTACGGAGCGGCGCGCGACAGGTGGTGCGACAGCTGCATACTCCGCTGGGGGGCACCGCGGTATAAAAATGACGGAGCGCGGCGCGATGAGCGCCCGGGCCGCTGCCGCGAAAACGAGAGCCGCGACGTTTCTCCCGCTCAAGCTAACCATCTCCCCGCTGCTTCGCATCCACACATGGTTCCCTTTAGCGGGAGATGGGGAATTTTTTTCTTTTGTAAAAAGCACGAAGTCGAATGGAAGCGGGTGGTCTGTGGTGTATGGGGGGCTGCCATGTTGCTGTACGTCATCGCGGTTAGGGTGGTGATTACGGCTACGAGCCGGTGATCTCTGCATTATTTCAGAAATCGAGAAGTGCATGCGTCAATGGCCTAACGTGCCCCGTATCCCTGCAACGCGTCATGCGAGAAGCACAGCTAAAGCCCTTGCACCTCGTTGATAATGTGAGTTATGCCCGGAACTATATTATGTGCTTTGCAAGGACCCTGCCTGTGTACTCCTCGTAGCTTGGGCAATGCTGCAAGGTACTTATGAGATGGAGCTCCATCTCAGAAGTACCTAGAAGTACCTGGCAGCTCTGTGGAAGCTGCAGGGCTGGTTAGCCAATATGAAAGGCGAAAGCCCCCTCAAGACATGTTCATCCGCGTCGTGTCGTCTGCTCGTCATCTCTTTGGCGTTGGCTCGCGTACCTTGTCGATAGCTGCTCCCCGCAGTTAATATAACAAGCAAAAACCTCTTCGGGAACGCCACCTTGCCGTTTCTTTCATGGTTGTACGCCCAGTTGTACGCGGCGCGTTCGATGGCGTTCGTGAGGAACGCGGTTCCTTTTTTTTTAACAGCGTTCATATTGGCGCTTTCACCGGGTTCTCTTGCTTCTTTCGGGAAATACTGATGTTTGACCTAAAACGCTCCGAAGATTCAGTCAACGCACTTTCAGCGGCCATCGCGTATCGTTGTTGAGTGTAACAGCAAATTATTGGCACAGAAACCAATATACCCATTCAAAGCGTTTCGCATTGTCAACGCATCACCGGCGTTAATGTGGTGCCATCTGTTCAGTTGCCACCAAACCACTTTTACCGCTCGGCACTGCCTTGCTAGTCCTACCAGCATGGAAAAAAAAACAAGCGATCTAAATAACAGAGAAAAAAAGATACCCGATACTTTGCCCTCAGCGTTAGATGAGACTAAGCGACGACTGATTATAACACTTGTTTCTTGCTCTCCGGGCAGAGAGCCAGTAAGAAGCACGAATTGGGATGAAAGCGGGCGGCCTGGGGTGTATGGGGGCTGCCATGTTGCTGTGCGTCATCGTGGTTAGGGGTGGCTATTACGGTTACCCGCCTATAATATTTTAGAAAATGCGAAATGCATTCATGAAGGGCCTAACCTAACATCTATCGTTATAACGCATCATGCAAGAAGCACATTGAAAGCCCTTGTACCTTGTTGAATGTTCTGGTCTGGAATATTCGCTTTCCAAACTTTGCGGCTATGCTAGCATGCTCTCCGTATCAAGATTGAAGCTTTTGAAAGAAGGCGTAAATGTCGTGATTACTCCTCTCAACTGTTCTCGCAGTCGCCTCTATCATCGGTGTTTACTGTCGGCTGTAACTTTCCGCGTGCCTAACCCCTTCTGCATGCGAATTTTTTTGCGTAAAGTACAACATGAATTTAGATGTTCTGATGCGTATTGCAACAAATACAATATCGAGCCTGATGATTTTGAGATTTTTAGCTATTGCATTTAGTATTTTACTATTCTCAAGAGTTATGTATATTTCTTGCTTTTACTCCATTCCATTCCTTTTTTTTCTGAACATCTATTTTCAATTTTTTTTTCATTTTCTTACTGTACCAAGTCGCTCAGTTACGAAGGCTCACAGCTGTGCATGAGCATATTTAAAAGATAATGAATGACATAAATAAATGCGATAAAACTTGTAAAAAACATTAAGGGGATACTTGACTGCCTGAAATGATGATAAAGCTTTAATGGTGTTGTGTAAATCACTCAATAAATTTTCAGCTGTTAATGAGGTGTAAATGACGACTGATAACTGCTGTTACTTTTTCAGTTTTGGGACAACAAGAAATTATGGTGGACCGTGCAATCAACCGTTTCGCCAGTGTACGTGCCGCGCTGTGATGGGCGAAGGAAAGATAATAATGTGGGTGAAACCACTATCAGGATCGAAGAATTGTAAGTAACTGGGCAGCACAAACTGTAAGAACGTAGACCTCCAGTCATGTCAATGAGGCTTAACTTCCCGTTATTCATTTTGCAGACCACATCGCACTTATAAAGAATGGAGCTTCTTTAGAAACTATGGAAGCAAAACGCTGAATTCGATGGTTCTTAAAGACCAAAGTGAGCCGATTTTTTTTTACGTTTTACTGAAATGAATCTCATGTGAGGTTTCTTGCGAATGACGCTTTTTAATTAGGTGCTGGGGTTTATTATTGTCGTTGTTTTATTGCGATAGCAATTATATGGACAGTCTCGGCTGATTTTCGCCGTCGCCGTCGCCGTCTGCATGTCGACGCCGTCATTCCAGACCACCTTACGGGGGTTTGAACCAGCGACGCCTCGCTCCGCAGCCTGCTAGCCAACACAGCCAAAGGTCATGCTCGTGCCAGCGATATAACGGCGAGCTATTCATATGCACCATTTGCCGCTCGTGGTACGCAGATCTCGCAACAGCTTGAGCGTGTTTTCTATCCACGACGCTTTTACAATTTCTTTCAAATTGAAAATTGCCCTTGAGATGCGCACGAAAACGTGGCTCCCTTCTGTACCATTCATGATGTAGAATGAAACAAAAGAACACCGGGCACGTGTCAGACTCCACCGCGTGGCAGGAAACGCAGAGGGGTCATTCCGCGTGCCGCACTTTAAAAGAAAAAAGAAGTGTCAAACAGCGTGGAAAAGTCATATAATTATATAATCAATCCTTGACCAATCCCCCTGAGTGGGTATGAGCCATGTCAGAGGCAACAGCAACAACAGTGTCGGCTTCTGCATTTGTGGACACTCACAGCGCGTCGCTCAAATACATATACGTAACAACTGCGACAGTGGTTAGTTCACGCTTGTCCTGTGTATACCTATGCGTCCTTTTCGAGCGTCCTCCTTTGTGCTGCGGCGGCGCGTTGCAAGTATCGAGCTGCTTGTCGTTCTTCGTGTGACAAACTAATTTCTTGCTATCGCATTCATTGCTTCGCCCTAGTGGCGAAACTGTGATTTTTTTAGTGTTGTTTTACTGATAATGACGTAGGCTTTTGAAACAGTGTAATTGACATTTTCGGCGTAAGGGTCAGTGAGAACCTAAGCGCGCTATTCTTAGAAAGTAATAACATTTTGGGAAAACATGATGTCTGCATAATAATAAAAAAACATCGCACCATTCGCTTGGACACGAGATTGTGAATGCCTATAATAATTTATAATTAGGCAAAACTACATACACTTGTCACGGACTATTTTGGTACCATAGGTATTACTCGACAGCAGCAGAAAAACAGCGCACTTAAGACAAAGTTGGGAGTTACGGAACGCCAGACTATCACGTTGGTCACAGGAAAGCTCTTGTGTGAGCTAGTTGGAGCATTCTTGAACAAATGTAAGAGGGCAGCGCGAAAAAAGCAAGGACTAAAAAAGGCAAGTAAACAGGACGAGCGAAAAATGTACACAGGATGGGCGCAATGCGCAATGCGCCCGTCCTGTGTACTTGAATTTCTTCGTTTGTGTTTTTTCGCGCAGCCATGCCATATGTGCTCAACATTACTTACCTTTGAAGGATGGTCCCATTACTTCTGCACACACGCCTTCTCGTACGGTCGTTTTCTGTATCGGTGTTCTCCATTACGCTTTATATGAGGAGCTCTCTGTGGTAGAGTGCACGGCTTTAGATGGCGGCTTGGGTGATGGAGCTAGCTGGCACTGTCACCTGGTATGGTGTACAGCAGTGGCGTACCGACTTCTTCGCGAGTGTGGGGGCAAGCATCCAGGGATTCCATTGGACGTGTATATATATATATATATATATATATATATATATATATATATATATATATATATATATATATATATATATATATATATATATATATATATATACATATATATATATATATATATATATATATATATATATGTATATATTATGAACAGTCTGGCTTCGGTTGCCGTAGAACAAAATAGGAAAAATATATATACGCTTCGAAAAAACTTTATTGGTGAAGTTTTGATCGGAGACCGATCTTCATCAAGACCTTGATGAAGATCGGTCTCCGATCGAAACGTCACCAATAAACAGTTTTTTAGAAGCGTATATATATATATATATATATATATATATATATATATATATATATATATATATATATATATATATATAGTAGTGGGAAAAGAATCACGCGGACCCCGATAGAATTATGAACAAGAAAGAAAATACGACTTTCGTTGGTTTGGCACTGTATATTCTTACTAACGTTTCGTCTGGTGGACCAGACTTTGTCAAAGTAGCATCCCCCCCCTTTTTTGACTCCACGTGCTGTGCAATCTAATAATACTGCCTCATCACTAGTGTGTAATGCCATATCACCTGCGCGTGCAATCTATCTTACTGTGTGTAACCTGACTTCACTGCCACGAGTACCAAATGTGCGCGCATGAATCTATGTCGACTGTGTGTGACTGCTATTTTATTTTGTCATTCTTGCTATCGATGACTTGCACGAAAATATCTCATTTAAGCGTGTTTATAAGGAAAACTTCACGATGTACTTGTTACTTTGACAAAGTCTGGTCCACCAGACGAAACGTTAGTAAGAATATACAGTGCCACACCAACGAAAGTCGTATTTTCTTTCTTTGTTCATATATATATATATATATATATATATATATATATATATATATATATATATATATATATATATATATATATATATATATATATAGCTTATTCCAGAGCTTGCGTGACGACCAGTGATAAGGCTAGACTGTTCGACGCGTGATATACAAAAGCCGGGGCGTTCCAACGATGATCAGTAGATTGACGGCTGCCGCTCTCTCTGTTCGCCGTTATCAGTGCCAGTGTGTATTACTGTAATGTGACCTTCCGCTTACCGGCCACAAGTACGGCCAAATAGACAGTTTCATGTTGGACTTACTGCCTGCTGCCTTCGTCTAACGTCACGACCACGTAACATCTGGTGGAGGTGCTGCTTCTTTCATGTACCGGACGCCCCCGTCAAGCCGTGAACCCATCCCAAATCGTGAAGAAGACACCTACCCCACCACGGACAGTCGAGCCAGCCGCATACTGAAAGGGCTCCCCCCACAGCACGGACTCCTACCGGACAAGCCAAAAGCCACGGCGACGAAGACGACAGGCACGATGGCGGCTGCTGTGTCCATGCAACGATCGTGATCCAGCCCCCGAGAGAGCCATCGACTTTTCATGGATCGCCAAGTGAGGACCCCGAAACCTGGCTAGAGACGTACGAACGAGTGGCGACCTTCAACAACCGGGACTCCGACGAAAAACTGCGGTGCACCTGCTTCTACCTAGAAGACGCCGCGAGGACGTGATTCGAGAACCCAGACTCCACGTTACAAACCTGGGGCCTCTTTCGGACGGCGTGCCTAAACACGTTCACCAGCGTGGTCCGCAAGGAACGGGCCGCAGCTCTGCTGGAGACCCGTGTGCAGCTACCCAATGAAAGCATTGCTATCAACACGCAGGAGATGAATCGCCTGTTGAGACACGCCGACCCCAGTAGGCCCGAAGAGAAGAAAGTCAAGTTCCTAATGCAGTGTGTGAAACAAGAACTCTTCGCTGGCTTGATAAGAAACCCACCGAAGACGGTCGCCGAATTTGCTTCCGAAGCCTCGACAATTGAGAAGACGCTCGAGATGCGGACACGGCAATACAACCGCAGCTTCTCGGCTACAAGCTACGCCGACATCCAATCGCTAGGAACCGCCGACTTGCGTGAGGCAATCCGAGCGATCGTGCAAGAGGAGCTGCGAAAATGTCTGCCGTCAGCGCAGCCTCAAGTGGATTCCATCGCCGACGTCGTACGCCAGGAGATCCAGCAATCACTAGGCGTTCCGAAGCCTCCAGAGCCGCAGCTGCAAGCCATGAGATCTGCTGCTGCTGCCCTCCGTCACGCGCCTCCTCCACGTCCACGCCAAGACGCCGCATCACCGCAGTACGGTCACCAGACACCACCGCCACCCCACCGACGCCATACCACCCACCGGCGCTATACCGCCCACATGCCGGCCAGCGCAACGTTCCGAGGAGGACCGATGTATGGCGCGCCCCTGACCACCGTGCTCTCTGCTACCACTGCGGCGAGGCCGGCCACACCTACCGCCGTTTCCAGTACCGACAAATGGGGCTACGCGGTTTCGCCGTCAACGCGCCTCGCCCACAGCGGGGTGAACGACCACAAGACATTGCCGACCACATCGCAGAAGCTCGGTGGATACCCCGACGACGTTCCCGCTCGCCGTCGCCCGGCCACTACACTTCACCGCACCGCCGGCAGTACACTGGCCCAAACCGAGGCCGGTCGCCTAGCCCGTATCCGGGTAACTAAGGGCAGCAACCGATGGAGGTTGCTGTACGACGAAATGCCGAAGATCCTCCACGGCCGCCACCGACGACAACGTGACGAAACCCTGCAGAACACGACGCGAAGCAGACGAAGCTCTGCCGACGAAACGTCGCGGACCGACGAAGACGTGAAGACGCAACATGAAAGCAGCGCAACAAATCGACGCAGCAGTGATCCGACGCCACGACCCAACCGCAACTTACGACGACGAACCAGCGACCTCGACGTAATATTCGACGGCCACGTCACCACTCTCGTCGACGCTGGAGCCGACTATTCCGTCGTCAGTGGGCCTTTCGCGACGAAGTTGAAGAAAATGAAGTCCGTTTGGCAAGGCCCTGAAATCCGGACCACTGGGGGGTCCGGACCACTGGACGCCGGCCTGTCTTTGCACAGCAAGAGTCACCATCAATAACCGGACTTATCCCGCCAGCTTTCTAATTCTGCAGCACTGCCCCAGGGATGTGAGACTTGGGATGGACTTTCTAAGTCAACACGGCGCCGTCATCGACCTAAGGTCTGAGTCGATAACACTAACCTCAGAAAAAGCGCTGCCTACCCAAGCGACGCCTGGGAACGATGCACTGAACGTGATAGAAGAGCAGGTCACCATTCCACCTCCCTCCATCGTCATTATTTCCGTCGGCACCGAAAAACCCGTAGACTTCGAAGGCGTCATCGAGGGCGATCAGCACCTGCTTGTAAACCGCCAGATTTGCGTCACAAGAGGCATCGCCGAGTTGCGTGATGGCAAAGCAAAGGTACTGTTGAAAAAGAGGAGAAAAACAACAGAGAAGGCAGGGAGGGTACTCGACACTTACATCAGTCCATTGCACGCTTCCAAGGAATGACTCGAAAAGAAAATGGGAGGAATAGAGTGGAACTGCCTTGCAAAGATGGCTCGAAGCAGCCACTTGGAAGAAACTATTCTACCACACTCACACGTCCACGAAAACTGTCAAAGAGGCTACGAATATAGGCACCTCAGCATTGGTACGACGGTCGCCTACGACGAATTCGTGGACGCCGGCAAAACTTTCGCTCTCTTCGATGCTGCCGAACCTGCTTCGACTAATATAGGTCCCCAACGACATTTCGACATCAACCCAAGCCTTCCGAAGGTCAAGCAAGACCAGTTCAAAGCCCTGCTCCTGCAGTTCAAGGACTGCTTCTCGTCGTCGTCGAGAATCCGACAGACCCCACTCGCGAAACATCGCATCATAACAGAAGAATGGGCACGGCCAATTCGACAGAGCCCGCACCGAGTTTCGACGCGCGAACGCGAGGCCATGAAGCAACAAGTCGACAAAATGCTACGCGACGAGATCATTCAGCCGTCCAAGAGTCCGTGGGCGTCACCCGTGGGGTTAGTGAAGAAGAAGCACGGAACCCTACGTTTCTGCGTCGATTATCGCCGCCTGAACAAAATCACAAAGGAGGTGTATTCTCTCCGACGGATAGACGATGCCCTAGACCGACTCCACAATGCGAAGTATTTTTCGTCGATGGACCTGAAGACAGGCTATTGGCAAATAGAAGTCGATGAGAGAGACCGAGAGATGACCGCCGTCATAACAACAGACCGCCTCTTCGAGTTCATGGTCATGCCCTTTGGCATTTGCTTGGCACCTGCAACTTTCTAACGTGTCTTGGATACAGTACTGGCTAGCTTAAAGTGGCAGACTTGCCTCGTGTACTTGGACGATGAGGTTGTGTTCGCCTCAACCTTCGACGATCACCTCCGGTGTCTTGAAGCTGTACTTCAAGTAATCAAGGCTTCCGGACTCAGCCTGAAGCCAGAAAGGTGCCGCTTTGTATACGAAGAGCTCTTGTTCTTGGGTCACGTGAATAGCAAGTCTGGAGTTCGTCCCGACCCACGAAAAACAGCGGCTATCGCTTCCTTCCCGCCACCCACCGACAGGGTTGCCGTTGGTGGCTACTTTGCACCAAACTGGCTACTTTTGGACCCCCGCTGGCGACAAAAATTTCCAGTTGGCGCCCTGGCTTTCTTAAACTGGTGGTTTTACTTATTCAAAATGGTTTTCTTTATTCATCAGTAGCAAAGACTTTGTTGATAATACCGCTTCTGTTCTATTTGGCTAGAAATTTGGCGATAATATCAAATGACATGGCTACTCTGGTTACTTTTGGCGTGAATTCTGGCGTCTTTTTCATGTCCACCCAACGGCAACCCTGCCCACCGACAAAAAAGCCGTACGCCGATTTCTCGGCTTGTGCGCCTACTACAGACGCTTCGTCAAGAAATTTTCACAGGAACGTCGAGCCGCTAACCCATCTCACGAAAACCGACGTGGATTTTAAGTGGAAAACGGCACAAGCCGAAGCATTTCAAGAACTGAAACGACGCCTGCAGACGCCGCCGATACTTCCTCACTTGGACGAATACGCCGACATAGAAATCCACACCGAGGCAAGCAGCGTGGGGCTCGGAGCCGTCCTAGTGATGAGAACTAACGGTCTTGACAAGCCCGACGCCAACTATTCCACAAAAGAAAAGTAGTTTCTTGTCATCATCTAGGCTACTTCAAAATTTTGCCCCTACCTCTACAGCAGACCTTTCAAAGTTGTGAGCGACCACCACGCCTTGTGTTGGCTAGCTAACTTGAAGGACCCTTCAGGTCGTCTCGCAAGATGGAGTCTAAGACTTCAAGAATTCGACGTTACCCTCGTGTACAAGTTCGGAAGAAAGCACTCCTACGCCGACTGCCTGTCTGACTGCCCCCGTCGAACCACCGCCGCAAGACGACCAGGATGATGACTACTTTTTGTGAACCATAAGTGCCGACGACTTCGCCGAACGACAGCGAGGCGACCCGGAACTGAGGGGGCCTGACAGAATTCCTAAAGGGCAGGACCACCGTCGTCCAAAGAGTATTCAGGGGAGGATTGAAGTAACATTCTTCAAGAAACAACGTCCTCGTAAAGAAGGATTTCTCTCCAGCCCGAGCCATCTACGTCATCCTTCTACCTTCGGATGTGCGACCAGAAATTCTGCACGCCCTGCACGACGACCCACCGGCTGGCCACCTCGGCTTTTCGCGCACGCTCGCAAGGACACAAGAAAAGTACTACTGGCCACGCCTTACCGCCGACGTCGGTCGTTACGTGAGGACATGCCGGGACTGCCAGCGACGCAAAACACCGCCGACAAGGCAAGCGGGACTTCTGCAGCCCATCGAGCCCCCTTCGCAGGCCGTTCCAGCAAATCGGTATGAATTATCCGGGGCCGTTCCCGACGTCGGCTGACGGAAACAAGTGGATTGTCGTGGCTACCGACTACCTCACCCGCTACGCCGAAACAAGGGCTCCGCCCAAAGGCAGCGCCCCTGAGGTATTAAAGTTCTTCGTCGAGAGCATCGTCCTGCGTCATGGTGCCCCAGAGGTCCCATTACCGACAAAGGCACGGCCTTTACAGCGTAGTTAACTCAGTAGATCTTCAGGTACAGCCACACAAGCCACCGCCGGACCACCGCCTACCATCCACGGACCAATGGCCTCACCGAGCGTCTAAACAAGACCATCGCCGACAGCCTGCCCATGTATGTCGACGTCGAGCGCAAGACGTGGGATGCATTCATTCCGTACGTGACCTTCGCATACAATACGGCCGTCGAAGAAACGACGCAGATGACACCATACAAGTTGGTCTACGGAAGGAGCCCGGCCACAACACTCGACGCCATGCCATTACCCAGCGTTACCGACGAAGAAAACCTCGACGTCACTGTCTACCTTCAACGCGCCGAAGAAACCTGACAGCTCGCACGCTACGCATCAAGAATCAGCAGGCGACAGACAGCCGCCGTTACAACATTCGCCGACGCTTCGTGGAATACCAGCCCAGCGACCAGGTTTGGGTGTGGACGCTGATACGCCGACGTGGACTTGGTGAAGAACTTCTCCGGCGATACATCGGTCCTTACAAGGTGCTTCGACGTCTCGGCACTCTTGACTACCAGGCTATCCCGGACGGCATTAAGAACTCTCAATGGCGCCGAGTGCGACCTGAAGTCGTTCATGTTCTGCACCTCAAGCCGTTTTACGCGCGTTAGTGAACCAGAGAACTGTACTTTTTGCTTTGTACTTTCTTGCTTGCGCTTATTGTTTATTACACTTTCACGCTTTATGGTTGTTATTTGTTGTTGCATGTTCTGTTTTAAGCATCGGGGCGATACTTTTTTCAGAGGGGGGCAATGCCACGCGCGCTTGTTGTTTCAACTTGGCTTACGCCCGCCAAGACTGTCAGCAGTGCTCGGCGCGGACCGCGCCTTAGTGTTCCAGAAGCTTCTCGGTTGTAGTAGATCGTTTTGTTAAGATTGCACGCAAGACGCAAACACTCGAGCTTGTTCCACAGCTTGCGCGGCGACCAGTGATAAGGCTAGAATTTTCGACGCGTGATGTATAAAAGCCGGTGCGTTCCGACGATGATCAGTTGATCGAAGGCCGACGCTCTCTTCGCCGCTATCAGTGCCAGTATGTATTGCTATAATCTGACCTTCCGTTTACCGGCCACAAGTTCGGCCAAATAAACAATTTCATCTTGGACATAGTCACGACCAGGCGACAATATATATATATATATATATATATATATATATATATATATATATATATATATATATATATATATATATATATATATATATATATATATATTTTTTTTTTATATATATATATATATATATATATAGTTACGGGGGCTTTATTGAGGGGATCCTACAGCACGCAGGGCGTAGCCAGAGTGCGAATTGTCGGTGTGCCAGCCGATGGCGATGGGCCGCCGTGCTTCCCAATCTTCTTCCTCACAATCAACCCCGGTATGGAGAGGTAGCCATCCTGACGACCTAGAGCGAGGTCAAAGAATCATAATATGCCTTGAGGTGGTCAATGTGGACTGTCTCTCGCCCGCGATGACGGAGATCGGAAGATGGTGTAACGGGTTCTACCACATAATTGACAGGGAAGGTTTGCGCAACCACGCGGTAGGGTCCGTGGTACTTTGGCAGGAGCTTAGATGAAAGGCCAGGAGCAGCAACTGGAGGCACCCAAAGCCACACGAGGGAGTCGATAGGAAAAGGGTCCGGAGGTGGCTTCGAGTCATGGCGCTGTTTTTGGCGACACTGTTCATCATAGGTGAAAGATCGGACAAGTCGTCGGCATCTCTCAGCGCGCTGAGCGAGCTCAAACACAGGTTGGCAGTCGGCAGGGTCTGGGTGGTACGGGAGAATTGTGTCAATGGTGCTGGACGGCTCGCGGCCATAAAGCAAAACGAATGGTGAGAATCCGATAGTGGCTTGGCAGGCGGTGTTGTACGCTTATGTGACAAACGGAAGCACAACATCCCGATTGCAGTGGTCTGAGGCAACTTATGTACATAGACCACAGGTCACCAAGGGTCCGGTTAAATCGTTCAGTTAAGCCATTGGTCTGTGGGTGATAAGCGCTAGTAGTGCGGTGAATAATTTGGCATTCAGATAGGAGCGACTGCAGCACGTCCGAGAGGAATACACGTCCCCGATCACTCAGCAGTTCACGAGGTACGCCATGGCGAAGAATAAAGTTGTGCAGAATAAACGAGGCAACGTCTTTTGCTGTTGCAGCAGGCAAGGCGGCGGTCTCAGCATACCTTGTCAAATGATCTACGGCAACGACAATCCATCGGTTTCCAGCACCAGTGCATGCAAGAGGCCCGAATAAATCGATGCCGACGCGGTCACGCGGTCAAACGGGTGGGTTGGACATGGAAGTGGCTGGAGAGGTGCTGTAGAGAGCTGCGAGACTGGTTTGCGTCGTTGGCAGGCGATGCAAGAGCGGACGTACTTGCAGACGAAGTTGTACATGCCCCGCCAATAATATCGTCGACTGAGCCGCATGTACGTCTTAGACACTCCACCGTGACCACACTGTGGGTCATTGTGAAAAGCGGAGCACAATTCTTGACGAAGATGGCGGGGGTACGACTAGTAACCATGTGCGGCCGTCGCTGTGGTAGTTGCGGCGGTATAAAAGTCCGTCGCGGATAGCGAAATGCTGTGTCTGGCGTCCCAGTGCGCGAGGTGCCGACACTGTCGGAGGGCTTGACAAAAAGTCCAAAATGGTGGCGATCCATGGGTCGTTTCGTTGTTCTGAGGCCATGTCCAGGATGTCATGTGGCGACATATCTTGATCGCGAGTAGAAGTGCTGTCGTCTGAGGTGAGGGGAAAACGAGAAAGGGCGTCAGCATCAGAGTGTCGGTGGCCAGAGCGATAGACGACACGGATGTCGTAGTCCTGGATTCTGAGAGCCCAACGAGCGAGGCGGCCTGATGGGTCCTTCAGGTTCGACAACCAGCAAAGAGCGTGATGGTCTGTTATGACGTCAAAAGGACGACCGTAAAAATGGGGGCGAAATTTCTGAAGAGCCCATATGATAGCCAAGCACTCTTTTTCTGTGACAGAGTAATTGGTCTCAGGTTTCGTTAGCGCACGACTGGCATAGGCGACCACGTATTCGGTGTTGGCATCCTTACGTTGCGCGAGCACAACACCAAGGCCGACGCCACTGGCATCAGGGTGAATTTCTGCCCGTGCGCTGGGATCGAAGTGGCGCATGATTGGCGGAGATGTAAGCAGGCGGCGAAGAGTCGTAAACGCGTGATCACAGGCTTCCGACCAGGTAGACAGTTCATTGTCACCTTGGAGAAGTGCGTTCAGGGGTGCGATGACATTAGCGAAATTGCGAACGAAGCGTCGAAAATAGGACAATAGGCCAATAAAGCTGCGTAGTGCTTTCAGGGTAGTGGGCTTTGGGAATTCGGCTACGGCCCGAAGAAGGCGAACGGCGAGGGGGAGAATGGTGTCTCGGCGACAGGAGCAGATTCGTGGTCGTCCGAATAGCCACGGCGAGGCTGACGTGGCGCATACGTGACCCACGGTGGACGCATATTGTTGGAGACGTTCGGTACACGAAAGCGACAGTAACGTGCCACATGCCCAGGAAGACCACAATGAAAACAAATAGGACGGTTGTCTTCTGTGCGCCAAGGGTCCTCAGAACATGTGTACTGTACTGCTGGTCGGGCGAGTGGAGATACTGGCGGGCGCATATGCGGCCGACGTGGGCCGTAACTTTGCAGCACAGGCCTCGAAGCGACTTCAGCGTACGTCAGGGGAGCAGCAGTTGGAGCCTGAAGGAGGGAAGGTGGAACTTGATCGGCTACCTGATCCCTGATGATGTTCTGGAGAGCGGGCGCCAATGAAGAACTCGACTGGCCGTGAATAAGCGGCATCAGCGAAAGCTGACGAGCGACTTCTCGCACGAAATCTTTATTCTGTTGCAGCAGGGACGTGTTATCGGGAGCAACAGCCAAGCCGAACATTGAAGTCGTGTGTGGCGGAGATTGGCGAGTGGCTGCACGTTGTTTGCGCAGTTCATCGAAGCTGTGGCAAAGACTGACTAGGTTTGAGACCGTTGATGGGTATTATAACATCCCTTTATTGTCTGCTTAGAACACTGGAATGCGGGTAGCCTGGTCACGAGCTCAGAGTCCTCGGTGGCGCCACTTCGTTCTCCTCGTCTTCGCTCGCTTGTCCAAAGCTGATATACAATAACGGGTTCCTCGCCAGCAGCATCTGAAAGGCATCGTCTTCGATTCCTTTCAAGATATGCCTGATCTTCTCCGCATCGGTCATTGGGACATCAACGCGGTTACATAGGTCAAGAACGTCTTCTATGTAGCTTGTGAAATTCTCACCGCTCTGCTGCGCACGAGCACGCAAACGTTGCTCAGCTCGAAGCTTGCGAACGGCGGGGCGGCAGAATACCTCCTTCACGTGAGCTTTGAAGGCAGCCCATGTCGGGAGGTCACGTTGGTGGTTTCCCGTTGCGTAGATCCAGATTTGCTTACCCAGCACCTCCACCACTTGTTACGGGTGGTTTATTGAGGATTCTACGAGAGCGACGATCGTAGCAGCAGCACGCTGGGCGTAGCCAGAGTGCGAATTGTTGGTGTGTGCCAGCCGATGGCGATGGACCGCCGTGCTTGCCGATGTTCTTCCTCACAATATATATATATATATATATATATATATATATATATATATATATATATATATATATATATATATATATGCTGCTGAATGCCCCGCCACTATGCAGCCGACACTGACCACTGTAGAAAGTGGGGGGGGGGGTTCCTTTTCCCTAACTTTTTTAGTGGGTGACATTTATATCTATATATATAAATATATAGTAGCGAAGCATTGCAACTATACAGTGGGTCGCCCTCGTCGAAGAAAAAAGAGCAGCTCGTGCTGACAGTCGGTCCCCGCCTTGGCTGTCGCTGTCGTGCATCGTCGCCGAGTTCCCGCCAATAAACGTCTTAACAATTTGGTGGAGAGTGCTGTGCCCTTAAAACAACTTAGGCACGCATTCGATGCCCTTGGAGCTTCGATCCCGTACCGTATGTATATATATATATATATATATATATATAATGTGGAGAGAGAGAGAGCACTTCTTTAGTCGCACTCAATCACGTTGCTGTTATCTTTGATGCACAAAGAGAACAGCAAATCCTGGTTGAAGTTCCCCATAGTAATCAATGGGAAACTTCGAAAATTATTTTCTTCCTTAAAACAAAAATTGTAGTGATAAAACTTGCCATATAAGAAGAACTGTTCATTTGCTTTCGATTGAGGTATAAAGCTGATTTTTAATTGGACCAGCACGTGGTGCAAATTGCGTCACAATGTGGACAAAAATGACGATTTTCTGAAATTCGTGATTTTTCCCTTAAGGTTTAGAAACTTGGGGGGCCGGAAATTTTTTTTTTTTTGCGCAAACTACATTTTCTGTGGACTAAGTATTCATTGCTCAGATATTCATGCAATGCAAAATATTGCAATGGAAAAAATGTAAACATAGAACATTTTGGCTAAATTCTTGGAGGCTTACATGGCAGAAAACTGGCACTAATATTATTCGGCTTAAAGCACCTTACACAAAAACCTTTGCTTAATGTGTAAAGCAAATTTGGTGTAGAAACAACAAACGATACTCTTAGAATAAATATTCTCACAAACAACACCCAGACGACATTCTGGGAAATTCAGAAGGCACCCACGTGGCCAAAAATTTTTTTCTCTCAGTAATATTCTAGCAATTCATTGCGTTCAATAAAGCAAATAAGCACGATTTTTTAGATGTGAAGCATCTTATGGCGAAGCTTAATCCGGTGGTGGTGGTGGTGGTGGTGGTGGTGGTGGTGTGCCGCGTGCCCACCCTTACTGCGCATGCGCAAACAGTTAAAAAAAAAATAAAAATAAAAAAACCTCCTCTCCCCCTCTCTCTCCTCTAGGCATCCCTCCCCGCGGCAACCACACCCACACTGCGCATGCGCCTCCCCTTCCTCTCTCCCCTCTTACACTCCCCCCTCTCTCCATCCCTGCCCGCGGCGTCTAACTCCCCCCTGCGCATGCGCGTCCCCCCCTCTCTCTCCTCTCCTACGCTCCCCCCCTCTCTCCTCTACGCATCCCTGCCCACGGCGTTCACACTCCCACTGCGCATGCGTGTGACCACCTCTCTCTCCTCTCCTACGCTCCTCCCTCTCTCGCCTCGCGACGCCGACGCAGGCAGCGTCTGCTAGCGAGTTTCTTGGTTGAAAAAACCGACTGCTCGCGCTGCACAACCGTTCACTGGCCATCCCGTATATATAGCAATGGATTTTGACCTCCAAGGTGGTGCCGGTGGGAGATTTCTCCTGTGCGTTGTTGAACAATAAAAATTCGCAGCGTGCGCGTTAACTAAAAGCGGAGTGCGCGTCTCTGTGTCCAGTCGGAGTCTTCTGTCTCTCATTGCCCATTAGCAGCGATTGTCATGTTCCAGTAAGAAAAACTGCTCCATCACTGCCTGCTTTGCGCCTCCCCAGTTTTCTCTCCTGCGCAACGCTGCGATGAGCGCCAGCGTCAACGCCGCCGCCACTGTAAGCGTTAGCGCCCGCTGCTTCACATCTACACATGGTTCCCTTTAGCGGGAGATGGTGTAATTTTTTCGAATACATTTGAGATGGTCGCCAAAATGGCTGGGACGTTTGGCGTGGAATGACCCTAAATGAAATTTCCCAAATGCCTTAAAACTGCTAACTAGTAATTTTGTTTCAGGGGCGAAGCTACTCTTAGTCTAACCTTGTCCCGCGTCAGGCGTAACCGGCAGTATCTCCCGAACAGCCAACGTGATGACGATGACGCTGATGACCATGAAGAATGAGCGCGTTCCAGACCACCTCTAGTTCCCATCGTGTGCACCGAGGAAGCAGAGCGTCCCGCGGGCGGTGTGGCCATCTTTATCAAGCAGAACACTGTAGTACATTAAGACCGTCAACCACCACGATAGTGGCTAGAGTCATGGCCGAGAGCATAGAGGGGCAGCTTAGCAATGGCTAGGCTGGTGGTGTCTGTCGCCCAGGTTGACTCCATTCCTTGATCTTGCTTGGATGTGCTTGCGGGGGGCTTAGTCCATCCCTCCTTCCCGCGTCCCACAACCCCCACAGCGCATGCGCGTCCCCTACCCCCTCTCTCTCTCCTCTCCAACGCTCACCCCCTTTCTCTCCTCTAGCAATCCTCTACTGTACGGAGCGCCGCCCGCGTCCTACACTCCTCCAGAGCATGGGCGTCCCCTCCCTCTCTCTCTCCTCTCCAACGCTCTTCCTCTCCTCTAGGAATCCTCTACTGTACGGAGCGGCGCGCGCGTCCCCTCTCTCTCCTCTCCTACGCTCACCCACTTTCTCGCCCCTAGGAATCCTCTACTCTACGGAGCGGCGTCCGCGTTCCACATCCCCATAGCGAATGCGCGCCCTCTCCTCCTCTCTCTCCTCTCCTACGCTCACCTCCTCTCTCCCCTCTAGGAATCCTATACGGAGCCATATAAGAACCCCCTATCCCTCCACCTCACCGACCATAAATCCGTTATAATGAAGGGGGACCGGAAGCCATGTCTAGCTACCATTTACGAATAAATAAAATTTCTTGTATATATACACACAGTGTTTGTCACGTCTTTGATGACGTACTGGACGAAAATTCACGGAAGATTCATGGTTTACCGATGCACCTCCGGAGCTTCGCCCACTCATCATCATTCACTCCGTGGATATGCTGTGATTTTTTTAATATAGGTAGCAATGACTGCGCCTGTTATTTTCATTAATTGATACTGCGCTTTCTGGCACATATTCAGGTTCACGTATATACTGCGTGTTTCAAGAAATGTCTCCAAAATCCTCAAAAATCAAAGAAATGCGATATTTCTTCGATGCCTTCAAAATTACTTCGTCTGTGGCCGCAGGCATCTTAATATGGCCAAAGACGTCGACAGTAACTACGACAGCTAAACTAAATGACTTTCTTAGGAGCGAAGCTCCTTAGGCCGGCACCCCGCCGTCGCCGTGAAGCTCCCTGGCGAGGTGCCAGCTGTGGCTTCTCCCCCTCACGCGGGAGAATAGATGAGTTTCATGAGAGCTGAACGCGGGTGGCGTCTGCACGATGCGCAAAGCGCGAGAATACGAACGCATGCGAAACGGAGGCAGATTAGCCTCCCTATCCCGCTTTCTTCGACTCTGCCCTATCCCTTCAAGCAGGCGAACGCGCGAAACCATCGCTTCACGTCCGCCCAGTGGTTGGTCCGTTGCGTGGACAATGAGACGCCGAGCGCGCCGAACGCCGCGTGCGTCCCATTTCCAAGGAGCTTCGCTCATCGGTTGTATTCGTACACGGAACAACTGCTAGCTTTAGATGCGAAGCATCTTATGCTCGGGGCTATGTCCATCCCGCGTCCCTCGTCCGGCCACTTTCATGAAGTATGGAAGCACCCATTATGCGAACCAGAACACTAGTAATATGATAGCCGTCAACCCTACCACAGTCATCAGAGTCATGGCCGAGAGCACAGAGAGGCTACTTAGCAATGGCTAGGCAGTTGGTGTCTGTCACCCAGGTTGACTCCATTCCTTGAGTCATGGCCGAGAGCACAGAGAGGCTGCTTAGCAATGGCTAGGCAGGTGGTGTATGTCGCCCAGGTTGACCCCATTCCTTAATCTTCCTTGCATGTGTTCGGAGGGGGCTTAGTCCGTCCCCTCATTCCCGCGTCTCATACCACCACAGCGCATGCGCGTCCCCTCCCCCCTCTCTCCTACGCTCACCCCCTTCTCTCCTCTAGGAATCCTCTACTCTACGGAGCGGCCCCCCGCGTCCCACACCCCCCACAGCGCATGCGCGTCCCCTCCCCTATCCTCTCCTACGCTCATCCCCTTCCTCTACTCTAAGAATCACCTACTCTACGGAGCGGCGCCCGCGTTCCACATCCCCACAGCGCATGCGCGTCCTCTCCCCCTTTCTCGTCTAGGAATCCTCTACTCTATGGAGCGGCTCCAGCGTCCCACAGCGCATGCACGTCCACTCTGTCTCCTCTCCTACGGCCCCACCCGTTCTCTCCTCGAGGAATCCTCTACGAAGCGGCGCGCACGACAGGTGGTGCGACAGCTGCATACTCCGCTGGGGGGCGCCACGGTAGTTCTGTGGTATGAAAATGATGGAGCGCACGCGCCTGATTCTCTCTCCTGTGCAGCGCTGCGATGAGCGCCCGGACCGCTGCCGTGAAACGAGAGCGGCGACGTTCCTCCCGCTCAAGCTAATTATCTCCCCGCTGTTTCGCTTCCACACATGGTTCCCTTTAGCGGGAGATGGGGAAGTTTTTTTAGTAATGGTGTTAAGTGGTTCTTCAAGCGGGTGAATTGAAGTTTTTCATGCGAAGAAACAATCGCAGCTTGTAGATATAGAAAAAGCGACCTCTATAAATAGCTATTGCGACCTAATGATGTTCAACGCCGAAACCGAAACCGCAGCATCGATGAGCGTGACAAGCCAACACCCCCTAGATTCCTAAGTCCTTTCCGATGGTTGCGTGACGTCACCCCATGTGTCCGTGCGGGCGCTGCGTTCCGGTATTCTGGAGCGTCGCGCTCGCTTCTGCTGGTGTTGTAAGAGTCTGTGATGGGTGCAAAATACTATGTAATATCTTTGAGATTTCTCGAGAACAAGTGAAGCATTCTGCACGTAGTTTTACTCTCGTAAGAAGAAACCATACGAAACCAGATAAGCTTTATTCCGTTAGAGCATCACAAACCTGCGTCCTCAAAAAAAAAAAAAAAAAAAAAAAGGTGGCTGTTATAAATGCGCTGCACATGAAACACACTACGCGTAGATATAACCTGCGAATATCTGTTCCTTCATAATTATTTAACTGTGGTATACGCACGAAGTCGTTCAAAAAAAAGGAAGAAAAAAAACTGCACAGTGATAGGCTACGCGTAGGGTAGCAATCAAACCTAGCTTTTCTTTTTTTTTTTTTTTAACGCGACACTATGAAGTTTGAGATCCATGGGCCGGGCAAGTACTGTGCCTACTTAAAAAAATAAAGAAAGCAAGAAAAGGAAAAATTAAACCACCTTCGGAGGCGGGTTTCTACATCTGCAATGAAAGGAAATTACATTTTTGTTTTCGACTAATTATGTTTTATTTCATGCATCGCATCATGAGAATGCAATTTTTATTGTGGCCGTAACTTGCTACATAACACGCTTGGCATTGGAGGATGGTTGCACACATTAACATGCAGAAACCAAAACACAGAGACCACACAAGGCGTACTTTATGGCAGTAAGAGCAAAATAGAAGTTATTTTGACTATACTGTGAGAAGGATATCCTTCTTAGCACTGTTCATTTAAAAATGCACCCCAGTGCTCAGTGAATACTCACGAAAAATGCATGCTTCTTCACCGTTGTGTTGAAGTATTCTCATTATGTACGAAAAGAGTATTCCCTTTCGAAAATTACAGCTGTTGCTGCTAAGAACGAAGATTCACACGCCCGATAAAGCAATGTTACAATTATTTACCTTCGAATGCACTGTTGGCGTGAAATCCTTTCGTTGGATAGCTCGAAGCCACGCTTATTTATTTTTGTTAAAAGTAATTGAATGTCTTGAAACAGGAAGAGCGTTTCATTGGCCCGTAAGGCATTTACAGGACCCCGCCCGTAATTGCGTCGTCGATGATGCAAATTTCAGGCCAGTTGAGGCAGAATAAAGGCATGACAGAGTGTTCTAAATTTATAGTGGCACTGCCAGCGGTATCCTCCTTTAGAAGGTTGAAGCGCAATGCGCGAAAGCGCCGCGTAGGCAGCATGCACCGCAGAAAGCCTAAAGTGCGCGGTTGTGAGACGCGAAAGACAATTTGCACAGCAGAATCGGACTAATATCTTTACACAATGACTTGATTGCTGTGATGAAAGAAAACTTCGCCAGAGTGGTTCGTTTCTCACTATGCAGCCGACAGTGACCACTGTGAAAGGGAGGAGGGAGGGGGGGGGTCCGCTTCTCTCTTTCTCAGTGGGAAAGCAAGCGCCCCCCTTGCCTCCCTCCCCCCCCCCCCCCCCCCCCTTCCCGGTAGATACGCCTAAGCTTAACAGCGCCTTGTGCATTGAGTTCCTGCTACTAGCTTCGCTTAGGGTAAAGCGGGGCAAAATGAGACGCGGGGCAAAACACGAAATTTGACTTTGCCGACCTCTAGAGCTAATACAAAAAGCACTGCTCGCTGTTTCTCTATTTCAACGATAGGTGCTGGTAGTTGTCTACCTTTTTTATGTGTAAAAGTTGATGATTGCTCACAGCGTTAGCGCGGTAAAAATTATGCGGCTGGTGTCAGTGTAGTCGTTACCCGTCAAAAAGGGGCGAAATTCTGCTCGGCCAAATTTTCGGATCCGTGCATGAAGCTTACGTTGTTATTATAACGAGTGAAAAAAAAATCACTATTTTCAATTTTTTTTGTCGCATTTTGCCCAACTTTAAATTTTGCTATACCACCTATCTCATGATAAATTACTTCGTAAGTGTGCACCCATTTTTTTTCGTTGCCTTCTGTCGCACAGTTTCTGAAAATTAAAATATGCAACTTCACGTAACCGTCTGCTTGCAAAGTGCACATTAAAGAACACCAGATGGTCGAAGTTTTAGGAGCCCTCCACTACAGCGTCTCCCCTAACCACACCGTGGTTTTCTGGCGCATGTACCCGCGTACCGCGGTCCTTGGTATACGGGTATCAGCCACACGTGTGTGGAGGAAAGGGTTTGACGACGTATGTGACAGGATTTTCACGTTATTCATGTCGTGACCAGAGACTCGTATATTTCCCGAACTCTCTTATCCTTCCATGCCAATTTTGGTCTACACCAAGTTAAAGGGGAACTCCGGTGCATTTTCGACCATATCGAGGTAATGCCGTTTTGAAACAGCATTAACAGTCGTGTTAAGAGCTAGGGTGGTTCATTTTGCTAAGAGAGTCGTCAATAATTTTAAATATGCAAAAAAAAACAATTAGTCAAAACCGAAACCGAAACATGGAGCTGCTCCAGGCTGGGTGTAAGATGATGTCACTACACGCCCCCACGGCTGGCCAGGGTGTAAACATAGCACAGGTGCTTCTTCTATCGCGCGAGTAGCAAGTTGGCGATGTCATTCGACCCGGAATCAAGCTGTGCCAGCTCGCCTGAACTTACCAGTGACAAGTTGAGCGATGATTGCAGATACTATCTGAGCGCGGAAGCACCGCATTTTGATTTCGACCCACCGACGCGTGATGCATCTGACGTACCCCGAATCGATCTCTTCGCTGCTCAATAATGTGCGTGGTTAGTGTAAGACCCGATGTCAACGACGACTAACATGATATGCAGCTGACAAAAGCGAACTGTGCTCGCGGCGTCGTGGCCTCGTAGAAGAAAGCGCGCGCTGTGTGGCTGTGTGCGTGTGCTGGGCGAGGCGGGATTTTTGAAAGAGTAGGCACTTACGTCACATGCACAGGGTGGCCCGCGTGTACAAGCGTGATTCCAGAATTGGCTGCGAATTTTAAATGCGAATGCATTTCTTAGTCCGGCTATGTCAGGCGCATCCGGCGGCGTCCGCGCGCCGGCAGGTGTTATCTCTCCGCTCTCACTCCCTCTCCCATAGCAACAGCTGCGGGCGCGCGCGCTTATCCTCGCCCCTAGCAACCGGAGCATGTGGTGCGAGAGAGTGTAGGAGAGGGTAGGTGCAGTGCTTCGCCGCTCCTTCTCTCACCGTTCGCTCTCTCTCCTCCCTGCGCCCCACTCTCCCGTCCGCTCGCGCCTCACTCTCGACCGTTCGCTCGCTGGGCGCCTCTCAAGGCGATGGCAGAAGTCGGTGAAGGCGAAATCTCTCGGCGCAAGAAATGCATGCGCATTTCCTCACGATTCCCCTTCGGGGAGGTGGGGGGCATTTTTTTTTTTAAATTCGTTTTCTAAAAAACCAAACACCTTCCGGTTGTACAATTTGGCACATATCACCTCAGTATCGACGAGAACATATTGCCACCAGGCAGTAGTGGGTTTAGGGCATAAGGCAGTAGAGGGTCCCGGTCTGGGAGACACAACTACGAAGGGTGAAGAGACAGGCTTCAACCCGCCATTGTGTCAGCGATTGTCTCCGCCTGTAAGCATCTCTAAATATACATTTTCTTCTAACAAAATGTTGAAAGTTTAATGAAATTGGTGAATATCAAAAAATCGCCGGAGTTCTCCTTTAAAGAGGCGATCACGAGAGCACCCAGACGTAGGCGGCTAGATAGATAGATAGATAGATAGATAGATAGATAGATAGATAGATAGATAGATAGATAGATAGATAGATAGATAGATAGATAGATAGATAGATAGATAGATAGATAGACTCATTGATATAAAGAAACGCTCAAAGTGCCTGCAGTCCGCAGAAAATGCTTCGCATTTATTATTCCAGTGTAGGCTGCCTGCGAGTCCAAGTTCACGGACAGGTTCCTGTGTAGTATACGGCAGACTGGCAATCGCTCATCAATCAACAAGGAGTTCTTTATACACTAGGGTACCAAACCGCATGTGGCAGGTATGGGTCTGTGCGTATAAACCCACGCCATATATCCCTGGTCATCATGAAGAGCAGCGCCAGTGTAGGTATCAGTTTTATCGAAACTGGTTTCTTTGAGTTGTCGCTTGGCAAGTTTTCAGGCAGGATCGCTGTTACAACATAAGGGGCGGCACAATCACCCTGAAGGAATCGAGGTTCTCCTGGGAGGTAAGGACCGATTGAGAGAGGGGGGCACTGTAATATTCCTGTTAATCTCAGGACACAAGGTGGTGGCGTTCCGGCGTGTTTACCATGCGGATGTTTTGTCCAGTGGGGGGCTTCGCAGATGACGTGCATCAGCAGAGGCAAGTCCGAAGCGCGTTCAAGCGTTGGTATTTTAGTGGGCTTAGGGAGCTCCGTGATAGTGCCAGTTGTGGTACTGTGGACGCTCAAGTACCCACTTCTTTGAATAGTGCTGTTGATGGTTGGTAAACATATAATTTTGATTCGACCTTTTTTTGAATGCATCGTGGCCGATCCTGTGTGCACCAAGTCGCATATACGACTACGGGTTGCTACGAAGCTTGCCGTATTCGTTGACTATGTTTTATGCTTAGCGAGCTGGAGACTTACTGTCTTAAGAGCGGCCTGCAGGCTTGTGAGGGTTGCCTGCAGTCCGATCTACATTATATGTTTGTCATTATGGCATGCCATGTCCACTTAGTACTGTAATTCGTCTATATGACCAATGTAGTCACTGTGCTCTATTGAAAGCTTTTGGCTTTCCGGCACAAGGCCAGGTCAAGAGTGCCTTACTGTCGAAAACATAAAGCCAGTACAAACATTTTAGTGTATATGTATAGTGTATGTATATGTATAGTGTATATGTATAGTGTAGTGTATATGTATAAACCGCGTATATGTATGAATTTTTATTTTGCTGCGTCGTGCGAGCATTCCAAAACTGGCTCTCACATTTACATAATCTCAAAAGTGTAGCGAGTGCAAAACAACACGGACACGAGCAAGTAAAGGTCTCTTTTTGGTGTTTCGTGCGCGCAGACATGTTAACAATAATATTTGCTCGACTTGCGGTGACTTTCCACGGCAATTCTTTTATAAGCTTTATTACCGTTTTCCTGAAAGGCCAACATGCACCTGCACTAATACCGTACTGGATATTGGTGAAGCAACAAATTTGACGTACGTGCTTCTGCAGGGCCATTCACACATATAGATCTCATTTTTATTTCACGTACAGATCGTTCTGGCAATTTGACGTGGACCTTGCTCTACGAAAATCCTAAGAAGACATGTGGGGTGGTATTTATTCTGCAAACATTTTCTCATGGTAAGCACATGATTTCGTTACCTATCGAGAGAAATTACAAAGCAGAGTCCGTGCCATTTGACGTAGTGAGAAAATCAGCTCTCTCGAAACACGCACTGCACGAAGCATCTGCTTTTCACAACAGCCATTAACAAAACTCGGCTCACTGCATTTTTAATTTTGTAGAGCTGTACTTTCTTGTTATTAGGTGCGAAGCAGCTATTTGACTCACATGTGTAACGCCGTACGTTACGTAAGTCCGTACGAATGCGCCGCAACCCGTTCCCTTCGCCGTAGGCGTTGGAGCGTTGCCAAGTAGGTCACACTCCCCTCTCACGCTTCCCTCGCAGGTGCGCGCTGACGTCACTCTCTCACTCACCCGCAGCATGCTCACGGCAGCGCCCGCAGGCTACCGGCTGCTCCGCCCGCTCGCAACACCTCTGAACGTGTCACTTCTCTCTCGCTTCATACTCTCCACCGCCCGCAACGCTCGACCGCACGTCGAGTGGAAACACTCTTTCGGCTCGTTTATCTGCGATGACGCCCGTTTCAACCGGGTCAACGCCGTGCGCACCGCTGCTGCTTCGCATCCCATCAGGGTTCCCGTCGGGGAGATGGTCCAAGTTTTAGATGCGAAGCATCTTATGCTCGGGGCTCTGTCCGTCCCTCCCGCGTCCCCCGTCCCGCGTCCCGCGTCCGGCCACTTTCATGAAGTAGGGAAGCACCCATTATGCGAACCAGAACACTGTAGTAATATCAAGGCCGTCAACACTACTACAATCATCAGAGTCATGGCCGAGAGCACAGAGAGGCTGCTTAGTAATCGCTAGGCAGGTGGTGTCTGTCGCCCAGGTTGACCCCATTCCTTGAGTCATGGCCGAGAGCATAGAGAGGCTGCTTAGCAATGGCTAGGCAGGTGGTGTTTGTCGCCCAGGTTGACCCCATTCCTTGATCTTGCTTGCATGTGTTTGGAAGGGGCTTAGTCCTTCCCGCGTACCACAGCGCATGCGCGTACCCTCCTCCTTTTTCTCCTACGCTCACCCCTTTCTCTCCTCTAGGAATCCTCTACTCTACGGAGCGTCCCACACCCCCCCCACAGCCCATGCGCGTCCCCTCCCCTATCCTCTCCTACGCTCACCCCCTTTCTCTCCTCTAGAAGTCATCTACTCTACCCGCGTCCCACAGCGCATGCGCGTCCTCTCCCCCTCTCTCCTCTAGGAATCCTCTACTCTACGAAGCGGCTCCGGCGTCCTTTCCTCCTCTGTCCTCCAGGAATCCTCTACTCTACGGAGCGGCTCCCGCGTCCCACACCCCCACAGCGCATGTACGTCCCCTCTCTCTCCTCTCCTACGGTCCCCCCCCTGTGCTTTCCTCTAGGAATCCTGTCCGGAGTGGCGCGCACGACAGGTGGTGTGACAGCCATAGCTC
>JALIZH010022550.1:0-40444 GCA_030522465.1 Rhipicephalus appendiculatus
TGAATTGCGCTCGCAAGGCACTCTTGCATACCATATTACATGACTGCTCTGCACACGATGCATTGAAACTAAGATTGACTGGTGGAAAGGGTACCAAAAGTTTTCAGTGCTACATAGATGGGTCAAGTTCGCGGAGTTGTGGCATAAAACCACTTGAGCAGTTTCTTTTATAAACGAGGAATGTGCTTTGAAAATTGAGGAATACCGAGAGAATAGAGGAATTAAGAAAAAAATGGGATTGTTTGCTACGGACAATATGGTCAAGCCGGCTATTATAATTTTTGCCAGTGTCTTCATGTCATCAAAGCACATCGAGCCTGCATTGAAGTTGAAATGTCGCTAAATTAGTTTAGACGGTATTCAAGAGAAAATGTTTGATTTGCCACTTATGAATCCGTATGGCTCACCTTACTCCAAACAATTTATTTCGAGCATTACTAGGCCATCTCCATGAACAAAAATACGCACTGAACTGTTCGCTCACCGATATTGCCCTTCGTAGGGTGAGATGCATCGCCGATGGTCCTTGATGTCACCCGTAGGCCGCAGCGAAATCATGATGGCCTGGCGTGCCAAACAACAAAATGAAAATGCCAAACCGCACTTTTGGACGTCGTTATTTTTCATCTCTAGCACCATTTTTTGATAATCATCAAGAGAGCCCATTATATAATGTTTAATGGTGTGAAAATTGGAAGGCCTGCGATTTTTGTCGGTGTAATCATTGAACCAGTGGTCCTCAGCCATGGTTGTCTCGGGGAACCCTTGTACAGCGGTGGAAGTCATGCGGGACCACCTGATGGGAGAAAGGGAGGGGGGTCATAAATGAACACAGCATGCAGCGTGAAATAGGCACTTTTTATTTCTCCCTGGCAAAAATGGTCAAACTAAATTGATAGTTTAAAATGCAGTGCAAAAAGACGATACACAAGATGAATGACGGACACAGGACAAGCGCTTGTCCTGTGTCTTCCTTCATCTTGTGTATCGTCTTTTTGAGTGCATTTTAAACTATGCAGCTCAACTAACTCGCCCAGTTTTCTACGCTGTTAAACAAAATGGCCACGCCAATTAGATCTCGGTAGCTTCTAAGTAAGCTGTGTGGTCTGCAGCCACATTCAACCTGTTTACAGCTATATTTTCTCTTCAAATGTGCAAGCCTAGAATAAGCATGCTCGCGTGCATATGTCGCAGAAAACTGCAGTAAAAGCTTTACAGTCATCTTGTGGAAAAGGGGAAACATGTCAGCTCCGCATACCGAAAATCAGAAGGGGCTTCTCTCACGGGGCGAAGTGGGCCACCAAAAACACGGGTTTTCGTTTTTTTTCTATTTTTCCGAGGATGTGTTTTGCGGACCCCCCCCAAAATGGCTTGACGGGACCCCCTGTGGCCCGCGGACCTCAATTTGAGAACCACTGCATTAAACATTTGGCTCGCACCTCCCTTTTGGGAATCTGCCGAGAATCGGGTGATTAAAAGTAGTATATTTAAACAAAAAAATCTTTTTCTAAATATGTATACGTTATAATTAAAGAAGAAATAAAAAAGAAGGGGGGGGGGGGCAATTCACTATTTTAGAACAGGTAACTGTGCTAGGTTCATGCGGTGCGTCATCTAACATATTTGGGAACGAATTTCAACGCCTTCTCTCCGCCGCCGTCCATATGAAGTGTACCGCCTTGTAACCACATTTCATCGAGCGGCTGAGAAAATAGCTTGTTACAACATACCAAGGTAAATGTTAAATAGCCAGTGAAACATGAATGGTGAAACGTGAAAATGGTGAAACGTGAGAGATGGTTAAACGTGAAAAGGAATTGAGCTAAGAACAGAGCGCTGGGCGAGTTGGTATTGCATTGTAAATGGCATTTAGCGCAAAAAAAAATTAAAAAAAAAGTACACGAAGGCAAGAAACCACAAGACAAGCGCAGTCCAGCGCTCACCGTTGTTAAGAATGTTTTTCAAAATGAAAAGAAGAAAGAAAGCTGTATGTAAATTACACCTTCATCAGTTTTATGCACTTTAAAGTTCTCGATCTGGTAAATGTAAGAACAGCGCAACAGACAACGACTAATGAAAATAACACCCATAGCGCTGGCTTTGAACAACTTATAATAGCGAAGCGATGTACTACATATATATGTATGGAATGTTGGCAAGACATGCGTAGAAGAGGGGACAGTTATCAACGACGTAGAAGGCAATTCAATGACGACAATACAATTCTTGTCACGTGTTGATTCATCAAGAATTGAGCAAGAATTGAGCGGATTCGGCCTCAATTAAACGAACCAAAGCTACATTATCTGCGAAGGGTCAACGATAAATTCTTTACATTCAAAACTTGCCCTGAAATGTGGTCCGTTCTATCAATTTCAGCGATGCTCCAGTGCATTCGAATCTTAAGTACAAAGCCCTTTGCCGATATTGGCACAAAGCTTTGGGGCATTCCCTTCCCGCCATGCAAACATTACAAGACGTGGAGCAGGGATTACCTGAAATGCATGGCCAGGTACCTGTCGCATACCGGATGGCACCAATGTTGCACCAATCCGATGGGCTCAGATCGCAGGGCTGTCGTCGATCCCCGGCTGAGGTGAGTACGCACGCCCACTATCAATGTTCGATCATACCTTAAATCATCCTTTTCTGCGTCAGACCTTCATATAACTCTGGACTCTAATATAATTCTGAGAATCACCGAACTAATTATGGCATTATTTTTATAACTTACATGAATAGAATGTTGGGCGAGTTGGTAATTCACGACGAATACAAATAGCGCGGAAAAACGGGGGGACAAGACGAAGGAAGCTACAGGGCAAGCGTATACTAACAACTGAACTTTTGTTGGAAAAATTGAATATGTATAGGAAGCAAAACGACACGTATTTCACCACGATCAAAAACCAAGAAACCTGACATGTGCGCATCCAGGAACTTATTTCTGCCTTGTTCAACGCGATAGAATGCTTGGCCACACAGTTATCTCTAGCTTTCAAAATTAAAAAAAGCTTCAGCGAGCTGACGTGCCATCTGGTCCCTATGACGTGCCAGCACTTTGGGATCAGACAGGAGAGGCGTACACCCACACTCACGGCAGTGCAGGGACAAATTTGACGAAGGCCGACTTTTGAAAGATAAACGGCGATCTTGCAGGCGCACATTCAGACAGCGGCCTGTTTGTCCTATATAGCGTTTACCGCGCAGTGAAAGGCACGTGATATACAACCCCCTTAGCCACACTCTGAAGGGCTGTCCCCGTGCTTGACCTTACCGACGCCTCCTCTATTTTATTCAATGCCAGTGCAAACACTCGCCCCTCAATGGGAGCCACCGGTCCGCCTTAGTTCAGGGAGTGGTCGTGATGCGACGCCACATGTTGGGTAGGGCTGCTTGCGTCACACGTGCGTCCGAGCGCTTTCGCACGGAGAGGCGATAGACGCGTTTTATTTCTCCAATATCATGCGTCTGTCCGATTTGTTCCTTCGTGCTCCTCCTTTGTAGCTCGAAGCAATGCCGCCGCCGCCTCACAGCGCTCGTGAGGCACCTCTTAGGCAGCGCATGCACTGCAGCATCGCAGTGACGCGTCCCCATTGGTTGCCCGCATAGCGCCACGAACAGAGACGTGCTATCTCAAAACACCGTGTCTCTTACAGAGCCAGCGTGACAGCCAACATAGTGAACACGAGGGATGCAACACGCCGCCCCACGGATCTGCACACAACTGAACAAAAAATTACTTCATATGATTTCCGTCGTGAGGCACTGCATCACGGGTGCTCTCCCCCATGAAAGCAAAGCACACGCGGAGGTTAGGGGGTGGGAGAGAGTAGGAAAGGGCCAGAGGAGAGGGTGGTAAACGGCTGGAACGGGCGCATTTGGCTGGCATTGATAAAATAGAGGAGGCGTTGACCTTACATTCATGCCATTTCTGCGTCTTCCCGTCCACCTTCCTTTCAATTGAGGCGCATAGCCTACCCAGCTTATTATTAGCCGAGAGTAAAACATCGATATCGTATCTCGCGCCAACCTTCTTGAGACGATGGGAAACACAGTGCAAGAAAGGGATACTGGCAAGCGGCTTCTTCTCGCGAAACCTTTCATTTTCAACCGAGCCCTTCAGCTCAGATTTAAAAGCTCCCGAAAATTTTTTCACATAGGCAGCCTCAATTGGCAACGGAATAGCGCGCCTCTCGGAGCTTGTTTAGATGCTTAGTGAAACTTTCACCCAACAGGTTTCGGGCACGTTTTCTTCAGAGCGAGAGTCAAGCGAGAAACAGCAACCCCAATTTTTACCAATTTAGAATGGCTGTAGCGGAAGTTTAAAATAGGTTTCACTGATCGCGGGGAATACGCTTGTATAGCGGAGTATGCGCTTGTCCTGTAGCTTCCTTCGTCTTGTTCCACGTTTTCTCGGGCTATTTGTATTCATCATTATTTGTATCTTGCATGTCTGGAAGGAACCTAACAAAGTGCCACTCAGTACGCTTCATAATGGCGTAATAGTAGCGCAAAAAAAGACGAAGACAAGAAAGTGAACACCACAAGCGCTTACTCACAACTGACAGCTTTATTGCTTGAACAGAAAAATATATATCTAAACTTGACGTTCGACAAAATCCCGCGCACGCGCATCGTGGGCAAGGCAAAAGGCAAAAAGTCAGTACGCTTCACATTCCATTGCTCTCTCGTTGAATACTGGCATGTCTTTTCAGAGAATGGTCCAGAATCATACACTAAGATCAATACCTTCAATATTACTTATTTTTGATAGCCTCCGAGGAGGGTGACAAGGGTACAGCAATCAAATATAACTTCTCGCCGTGTAACGTCATTATTTACACAGTCTGAGTTCGAAAATATTGCGGCGATGAGCTTGAATATGTGCTTGGATATATTTGGAAATGAACTCAAGAGCCGTGCTCCGTGGTATTGAAAAAAAAACTTGACTGGTTATTACACGTTCCCTCTCTTTTACTTTGGTCTGTTTCTGCCGTTTATTGATGAATAAAAAATGGCAGCAAAATACGTTTATTTTATTAAGTGTTGGCTAGATGTCACAAAGAAAATTTTGTAGCAGTGGTTTTCGTTTTGACGTATGATATCTGTGTAGCTGTCTTGCTTATGTTCATATATATTTATTCGTTTTGGTACACTGCTCCCATTAGCAGGGACGATCGCCAATACAATACAATGCCAATACAATACAATACAATGAAAAATAAATCAACATGTAAGATATAGTAAGTGTCTTCTAAGTAAAGCTTACCTAAGAAGACAAATACAAAAAAAAATGTATCAAATTTTCTGATATTAAACATCCGAAAAAGCAATCCAATTATCATGGTTTCAATACCTATAACGCATTCAAGCATTCATGTCCCAAGTGTTTTATTCATTTATTTATTTCAAAGCACATTACAGGATTCACGGGGAGCGTTGAGTAAGGGGGGGCGTCTTAGAAAAAATGAAAACGAAAACCGACTCATAAAAGTAAAAAATGTTTGGAGTAATACCGTGCTTTGAAAAAGGGTGTTACAAAACAGCTAAGAATGGTCAGAAAAAGAATGAAAATTCTTTGAGTCACTCATACGGAGCCTCAATAAAGTTGTCCTCACTCACTCACTCACTCACTCACTCACTCACTCACTCACTCACTCACTCACTCACTCACTCACTCACTCACTCACTCACTAACTCACTCACTCACTCACTCACTCTCCTAGTAGCACCAAATGTTAAGACAACATTGTCACAACATTCAGAAAGTTGCTTCAACGTTGTGGCAACATTTGGTGCTGCTAGGGTCACTCACTCACTCACTCACTCACTCACTCACTCTCACTCACTCACTCACTCACTCACTCACTCACTCACTCACTCACTCACTCACTCACTCACTCACTCACTCACTCACTCACTCACAGAAGCTTTGGTTTCAATGTTCGCTTCGTTGCTACAGCCCTAACATACAGAGCGCGCATGCGAAGTAGGCAGGCTGCATCAAAGGCAGCCCCAAATTGTGGCCATGAGTAGGGTATATTCTTTGAGTTTCAACCAAAAAAAATCCCAAAACGGACAGGTTGATAAGCAAAAGCCGAGTAGTGGACGTTTTACTGAAACTGGAAATATGGATGAGTTCGTATAGGAAGCAAAGTTGTAAAAAGGTAGCTAGAAGAAATAACACACATAGAAGAAGTAAACACTGATAAAAAACTCAGGAATGCCAGTTCCCGCCCTTTCCACATCTGTTCGTCAGACGTCGAACGGGGCGTTCCCGTTTTCAATGAACGCCAGCACTTTTCTACTGTTGCAATGATCAAAACAACTAAGTAAATCTTAAGAAAGGCACTAAAGGCATTGCGGATGATTTGAGAGAAAAAAAGAACAAAAAAACAAAGCGACGGTCATTCTGCTGCAGCATTTCTACCCCTAGCTGTAAGCGTGAAAGTGTACGTTTTTATGCATACTTTTTTACTATAAAAGGCATGTACGCCTGCATACTGCTATAAATTTGGAAACCTATCTTACGAGCGCTCTAGCCAAAATTATCAAAACGTCTTTTGTACGGAGTGTAATGACTATAGCGTGTGATGTGAAAGTAATAAAGTTATGAATTCCTTAATGAAAAAAAAGCAGTTCTTGTTTTGCCATATATAAAAACATCGAGAATATTGATTCAACGTTTTTCATTGCATGTAAGCTAATTTTTGAGAAGCATCTCCCTGATTGCGTCATGTTGTAAAGAAGCGTATACTGGCCAAAATTACGTAATAATATCAGAAGTTTTAATTACTGCAAGCTCGAGCCATTACGGATTTTTTTATTTTGTCACCTGAATTGTTTAAAAGAATTAGACCATTGTCTACTTGGCACTATCCCTGAATACCATATTTCAGCAGCGTAAATAAACGGAGATGACAAGGAACACAAAAATGATATGGACCGCGCTAATATCACTTGCTTTACTGCCCTTTTCTCTGTTTATTAGCGCTGCACAATCTTTGTTCACCTTGCTGTACCATTGATGACTGTGGTCTGTTTCGTCCTTCAAAATAGAAAAGAGCGATGAAATTGGTTCTTTGGTGACTGTTAAAAATTTAGCTTATGAACAAGTTTGTTCTTTCTGGATCATGTCCTAAATTAAAGTACACATTAATTTGCCGCATACTGAGTACACGGTCCACTTACAAATATCTGAAGAATTTTTCTTGTTCAGTATATTTTACTTCAGCCTTTGGACAGGGCATAGCTGATTTGTAACATTACACCATCCTGTATAACGGCGACGTCGTGATCTGTGCTACCGCGATAAAGAAACAGAGGATTGGGCGAAAATCAAACGACATAGAGAACGACCAAATCAGCGATTTCATCTCTTTGTTTCTCCTATTACACCCATGCTGTTGACTTGGTCAAAAGAGTCAACCAGCTAGCCCGTGTTGATACTTTGCTTGGTCGGTTTTGTGTGTCTCATGTCTGTGCTCATGTGTTTCTCGCAGGGTGCGTGGAGGCGTGAGAGGACTGAGAGTGGTGGACGCGTCTGTCATGCCCTACATAGTGTCAGCTAATCTTAATGCAGCCGTGTATATGATCGCAGAAAAAGCGGCAGACATGATCATCGAGGACAACCGGTAAACTCAGCTTCTCAAGACGCTGGGTAGGCCACCATAATATGGTGGTGAAAACCCACTGTGCTGAGTGTGGCAATATGTGGCAAGTGCTTGTTCGTCACCGTACTTTTCACTATGCCAAATCAATACCATTGTTTTATTGTATGCAGTGTTTTACCTTTCAAATTCACGTAATACTTTTGAACGAGAGAAACAGGGCAACAAGGTGATGTTATATATTTATTATAAAACGCTTAGGAATACGAGATATAACGGAGCAAAAACGTACAAGATGCTCAGTGATTTGAAGCGACAATTTTAATATTAAAGTTACAAGTAAACAAGTAGGACAACTTTCACAAGCACCACAGTTCCCCAGTTTGACTCTCACTGATAAAAAATTGTTGTGTCACTTACACAGTTATATAGACTCATACTTACAGTAATATGAAGCGCACGGCAAGTGGAGACTACATATTTATTTATTCAAGCTGCGGAAATATAAGCAGCAGTCGTTTCTTTGTTACTATTGTGTACATGTTCTACTGGGTGTTGTGAGTCCCTGAAGCGCAGCAAGATTGTGCAAGCGGATATAAAATTGCCCATAATCGTGTAAGTTCCAAGTAGAACAAGGGGTGCCCTCGTGTGCACGATGTCATAGGGGTAACTTTCAGCGCCAATTTTCACGAGAATAGCACGTTTCATTCGCTTTCTAGGCTGAACATGCCTGAAATAAAATTACTCATGAACGCGCTTGCTAGAACCACACTGCATAGAATTCGATAGCCTTGTAGGTTATTTATCACGAAGTCAAGCGATGTCATCAACTAGCAGTGCTATTAAACCATGTCTAGTGGGTTTTACTGCTGAGGTCTTTTGAGTGTATGCGTTTGCGTGTACGACTGGGACATTGTGTGGAAAGGTTCTGTCGTGGTCATGGGACACTCATATTACGGTCGCTGATGGAGTCGAAAAGTTTCATATGGAGTTTCAGAACGCGGAAACGTTGACCATTCCAATTTGATTTGACCATGACGAGTTTCACTTGGGACATACTACCGACCCAACGAGTTCTCGTGAAATTCTGGACAGTGCATTGTACATGTTTATAAGTCACACATTTTTTTTGACAATAAACTCGAACGCTGGACATGATACCCACAGTGCGCTGACATTGTTTTATTTTTTATTGTGTTCTACTGGGTCGACAACATGCTCCTTGGCCACGCACACTTCAGTGTTATCCTGGCACAGACTATCAAGCACGATGAAGAAAACATTGATATCATTGTCACTGAGTCATTTGGGGGGCTGCAGTGAGGTGCTCCCGCTAGACTGTGGCAAGCTGCTGCAACCTATGACGTTTTGTTAGGATATGACATGTCCCGTGTTGTGTTAAGTCAAAGGGCGTTATGCAAGCCGAGCACACTCAGAAAGAAGGAAGGAAAATGAGACGATGTCGTTGAATAACGCACGGTAAGCTTTCGTGTTATTTTATGCTTATTTCATTTAGGATAACAAGATTATCCTACCTCTTCTTAATTTAAGGCAGAAACTCAGAAACTCTACTCTCAATGTTTCATATACTGCGGAGTGTTCTTTAGACCTGCTCACTTGCCGAAAACGATTATGTAAACACGGATAAGAGGATGGCTGCACTCGTAATGACGGAAAACCAAGTACGCTATCACGTTCCCCCCAGCGATCGTGTTTAATCACAAAACGTATGTTTGGCAAAATTAAGGACGCCACATTGGCTGCCCGTTTCTTCGGCGCATCCGTGAGCCAATAATTCGGCCACTCACACGCTCGCTTTCGAGCATTCACAGGATAGGTTAGTTGCTGTAGCGCTTTCGTTTCTCTAGAATAACCTGCCAGGCAGGCGCTCATCTCAGCGTTATATTGCGGCTTTGCTGTAGTCATATAGTGAGCGTATGAGCGCTCGCCTGCGCGTCAGCCGCTCCTCCTTAAGAACTATCTGTTCGAGCTTTGATTTTAATACTTTTTTTGACATTACGTGCTCGCGCAAGTGCTCCTAAGGCTAAAGGTGTTGGCTTGCGGTACGTGCGCTACACGCAAGAATATGAAGAACCCGCCAGACATATCGGCCAAAGATCATGCGCATGAAAGCCTAAGTTTGAGGGAGGAAGTGTATGATCAGTTCGCTGTGTTCAGAGGTTATGTAGCTTCCGGAAATCTATAGAAGACGTATAGGAATGTCCACGTTCAGTGTTTAATAATTAATAACGACTCTCTGCGGTTTTCAATGATTAAGCAGACGCGGCCGGTCACACAAAGTGTGACTGTGCCGTCCGTCTTTCTTTCTTAATTTCACTGGTGCCCCCCCCCCCTCCCCCCCCCGGGGGCCAAAGTAGTCATGACCAAGGTGTCCAGTTCAGCCGTCAATGAAGTTGTCATGCAGTTCGACTAAATAGTGTGATATGTGAACTAAGAAATTTATGAAATGTGGAAAGTGCCCATTTTCTGAGCAACAAGGGCTCAGCAATAAACCGCTGGAGTGATGGGAAAAGTTGAATATTACAATTAATTACTGGTATTTAGGTTGCCAAAACCGCAATGCAACTATGAGTAGCTGACTGGGCTACTAGACTCAAAGCTACTAGACTGGGCTAGACTCAAAGAAGGCTTTGAGTCTAGATCAGCGCTTGTACTGTGTGTATCCTCTCCGTGGCTGTCTTTTTTTGCGCTGTTTACCTTAACAATTACGAGGCCCGCCGTAGCGGGGGAAATTCGACTATACTTGAATTTAATTAACGTGCACCAAAAGCTAAGTACACAATTATTCTGGACATTTTCCCCCACCGAAATGGCTCCGCCGTAGCGGGGAACCAAACCCACATTTTGATGCTTATTAGCTCGACGCGCTACCTACTATGCTGCCACGGTGCGTGGAAAGACTGAAATTACGGACAGACAACATGATGCGACCTTTAAAAAAAGGCGCTCACCATGATTACTTTTTCCGGCAGCTCATATATCTTTATGAGAAAGTGAATGTTCATTAAACGCTTGTATTGAACCCCCGCAGGGGCGTCTGCGCGAGCAGGCGTTTGGTGTGTGGCGACACCACGGACCCGAGCTAACGGGGGGGGTTTCGACCTCCTCCCACGCCCCGCCGTGCGTGGCTTAGCCGTGTCCGGGGAAAAGGGGATCCTGGGGGGTTGAGCCAACGCCGGGTGATTGGACCTTTAAGGCCCTCCGGCGGAGGCAACACATCCCTTTGGCCCCAGCTTCACGTAGACGGCACCCCTGGGCTGACCCACCCAGGGGAAATCGGCAGTCGCCTTTTCCTGTCTCTATCTCCCCTCACATCTTCGTCTTTCCCTCTCACTTTCAATCTTTCCTGTCCTCTCCTCTCTTCTTTTCACTTCCAATTTTCCAGGCGGCAAGGGTTAACCCTGTGTATCATATCCAACCTTGGGTATATATATATGGTTATAGCGGCGGTGTATAGCTGGCGTCTGTAGGTTCTTAGAACCTGTAGCGCCCCCATGTTGGGCTCGGTGGTGGGTGGCTACCACCGTCGCCGAATTTCGAAATCATCCTATGGCAGACGCTTTCCCTCATCTTCCAGATCGGCCTCTAAAAAGAGGTCGCACCGATGTACCTTTTCACTTTAATCTCCGTACAGATTTTGACAACTTTCCTCGTTTCCACGTTTTACACAGCGAAGGAACAACAAGTATGCGCAAACTGTCCCCTTTCCTGGTGTCAAAAACTCTAGTAGAAGCAATTGGCGAAGACTACAAAGCCTCAAAAATGACAAGCGGAGATCTCCTAATCGAACTGAAAAAGAAAGACCAAATAGAAAAGCTGTACGATCTTGTCAGCATCGGCAACACTGATGTTACGATCACTGCACACCGTTCACTAAACACCTGTAGGGGCGTCATCTCAGAGGAAGACTTCCTGAGCCTGAGTGACGAGGAACTCCTCGAGGGCTTTCAAGAACAAAATGTAATCAAAGTACAGCGTATCACAATCAGAAGAAACAACGAACAGCTCCCAACTAAGCACATTATTCTCACGTTTGGAACAAGCAATCTCCCCAGCTCCCTTGACGCAGGATACCTAAAGATCAATGTCAGACCATACATACCGAACCCGAGGCGCTGCTTCAAGTGCCAAAGGTTCGGCCACGCATCACAATCATGTAGAGGTAAAGAAACATGTGCCAAGTGCAGCGCCAATGACCACCCATCTGAGAACTGCAAAGAATCCCCGTGTTGTGTCAACTGCCAGGGTGATCACCCGGCCTATTCTCGATCTTGCCCTTGCTGGAAGAAGGAAAAGGAGGTGATTGCACTCACCATAAAAGAGAAAATTTCATTTTTTGAAGCGAGGAAGAGGCTCGCACTCTTGCCTCTGAAAAGCTTTGCCAGCGTGGTGCGGCAGGGGGCAGCACCACAACGGCCTCGGGAGCCTACAGTGTCCACGGTCAGTGGTCCTGTAGCAGCTCCACCTGCCCCCCTTGATGGAAGCAGCGTCTGCTGCTCCATCCACCTCAAAGGGCCCGCAGACTCCGGTCTCGCTGGGCCCTAAAATCAATCGAACGCCACGGCCTGAGACTCGCGTCTCAGCGCCTAGCTCTCGATCTTCCAGCGCCTCGGACAGGGCGATGGAAGTCGATCCGAAGACATCGGTGTCATCGACACCGAAAGACAAGCGCTCCCTGGAGCGCGCCAAACAGGAAAAGGTCCCAATAACCATGAAAAGCAAGCGATAACCAAATGGTTATCGCATTTGTCTATAGTGTCAGTTCTTAATAATGTCACCTATCATATTTAGTTTTATCCAAACAATCCCCACAAGTACATTTGCTTACTTTTATTTCATCATGGCTTTTATCGCACATTGGAACTGTAGAGGTTTACTTCATAATTTAGGTGACATAAAGGACATTATCAACGATTTCTCACCAGTGGCTTTCTGCCTCCAAGAGACAAATCTTGGTGCAAAACATGATAATTTCCTGAAGGGCTTTAAAGTAGCCCGAAAGGACCGCGAACATTGCAGCCGTCTTTCGGGAGGAGTAGCCATAGTAGTGCAGGGCAGCATTCCCACGCGAGATGTCCAAATAAACACATCTTTCGAGGCCGTAGCCGTCACCATTTTATCATACAAGACCGTCACCATCTGCTCGCTGTATATTTCACCTCACACCCTTTTCACCACTAAAAACTTGGAAAATTTAGTGGAACAGTTACCAAAACCATTTATTTTAGTTGGGGATTTTAATGCTCATTCCACCCTTTGGGGTAGCGATAAAACTGATCAAAGAGGGCAAATCGTTGAAGATTTCGTTTTGTCAAACGATATTTGCCTTTTGAACTCCGGCGCTTTTACCTACTTCTCACCAACCTCACGCACTTTTAGCTGCTTAGATCTTGCCCTATGTTCACCGTGTCTTTTTAGCGATCTTAAATGGGAAGTCCTGGAAAATTCATATGGTAGCGACCACCAACCCGCCATTATCAAACTCATGCCATCGTATCAAACACTGGCCACCAAGCCACGCCGGTGGAAATTGCAACTCGCAAACTGGCCGCTTTTTACACATCACGCAAACCTTGAACATATTTTTTCACCCGAACATTCTGTTCAGGAACTCAACAAAAAGTTCACTGACGCTATCATTTGAGCGGCGGAAAAGGCGATACCGCAATCGTCTGGGATTGTACGAAAGAAATTAAATCCCTGGTGGACAACTGAGTGCACCGAAGCCAAAAAGCAGCAAAACAAGGCCTGGGGAACCTTACGGAGGTACCCGACCTATAGCAACCTCATAAGTTTTAAACAGGCGAAAGCTAAAGCACGATATATCCGAAGGCAGGCAGAAAAGAGTTCTTGGCACAAATACATATCATCCATTAATAGTTCAGCCACATCTAAACATATCTGGGATCAGGTGAGGAAGTTCAGAGGAGAATACTCATCGTACACAATACCACTGCTTACAAGTCCAGACACACAAACAACAATAGAAGACCAGGCCAACCTTTTAGGCGAACACTTTTACGATGTATCATGCTCAGCGAATTACACCAATGCATTCCTTAAATACAAAGAAAATGCTGAAAAACAAAAAACTCCCCCACTGCTACCGCCTCAAATGAATGTTACAACCATCCTCTCACACTACACGAATTACACAGGGTACTTTCCGCCGGTAAAAAAAAAATTACACCATCTCCCGCTAAAGGGAACCATGTGTAGATGTGAAGCAACGGGCGCTAACGCTTACACTGGCGGTGGCGTTGACGCTGGCCCTATCGCAGCGTTGCGCAGGAGAGAAAACTGAGGAGGCGCAAAGCACGCAGTGATGGAGCGGTGTTTCCTACTGGAACATGCCAATCGCTGCTAATGGGCAATGAGAGACAGAAGACTCCGACTGGACACAGAGACCCGCACTCCGCTTTTAGTTAACGCGCACGCTGCGAATTTTTATTGTTCAACAACGCACAGGAGAAATCTTCCACCGGCACCACCTTGGAGGTCAAGATCCATTGCCATATATACGGGATGGCCAGTGAACGGTTGTGCAGCGCGAGCAGTCGGTTTTTTCAACCAAGAAACTCGCTAGCAGACGCTGCCTGCGTCGGCGTCGCGAGGCGAGAGAGGGGGAAGCGGAGGAGAGGAGAGAGAGGGGGGTGACACGCATGCGCAGTGGGGAGTGTGAACGCCGTGGGCAGGGATGCGTAGAGGAGAGAGGGGGGGAGCGTAGGAGAGGAGAGAGAGGGGGGGACGCGCATGCGCAGGGGGAGTTAGACGCCGCGGGCAGGGATGGAGAGAGGGGGGGAGTGTAAGAGGGGAGAGAGGAAGGGAGGCGCATGCGCAGTGAGGGTGTGGTTGCCGTGGGGAGGGATGCCTAGAGGAGAGAGAGGGGGAGAGGAGGTTTTTTATTTTTATTTTTTCTTTAACTGTTTGCGCATGCGCAGTAAGGGTGGGCACGCGGCACACCACCACCACCACCACCACCACCACCACCGGATTAAGCTTCGCCATAAGATGCTTCACATCTAAAACGGCAACAGGGCCTGACCGGGTACACTACACAATGTTGGCGCACTTATCACAAGCATCGGCGGAGGCTCTTCTCCAATTTTTCAACAAAATATGGGAATCCGGCATAATACCTGGAGATTGGAAAAACGCGATAGTCATACCTCTCTTAAAACCTGGTAAACCCCCCAACATCCCCGAGCAACTACAGGCCGATTGCATTAACAAGTTGCCTGGCAAAAACATACGAGAGCATTATAAACATTAGACTCACCTTCATTCTCACATCAACACAGCTTATAGACTCGCACCAGTGTGGATACAAAAAAGGCTGTTCCACCACTGACCATCTCGTTAGACTGGAACACGAAATACGAGATGCATTTCTACACAAACAGTACTGTCTCGCGGTTTTCTTCGACTTAGAGAAGGCGTATGACACGACGTGGCGATACGGGATTCTTAGAGACCTTGCAGACATGGGGATTCGTGGAAGAATGCTAAACTGCTTATGTGATTTTCTTTCTAATAGAACATTTCAAGTACGTCTCGGCACAGTACTCTCTCGAGTATTTGTCCAAGAAAATGGCGTGCCACAAGGTTGCATTTTGAGTACAACACTCTTCATAGTCAAAATGAACTCCATCAACAAGGTCATACCTCCCACAGTCATGCACTCCGTCTACTTTGACGATCTTCAGATCGCCTGTCGGGCCTCCAGCCTATCATCCTGTGAAAGGCAACTGCAAATAACAATCAATAAGCTTACAAAATGGGCTGACCAAAATGGTTTTCGTTTCTCGGCACAAAAAACTACCGCAGTTCTTTTCACGCAAAAACGTGGATTGTACCCTGACCCTGCTCTTAAGCTAAAAAACATTGAAATTTCGGTAAAACAAGAATACAAATTCTTAGGAGTTACATTTGACCAAAAACTCAACTTCCTTTCCCATATAAACGCACTAAAAGTTAAGGCAAATAGAGCACTCAACCTTCTGAAAGTGTTATCTCATAAACACTGGGGTTCCGATCGACTCTGCCTGCTGCGAATCTATCGTTCCATCGGCCGCAGTATCTTGGACTATGGTTGTGTCGTCTACGGCTCGGCACGGCAGTCTTACATTCGGCGTCTTGACCCTGTGCACAATCTCGGCCTACGTCTATCCAGTGGTGCTTACCGAACATCGCCAGTGGAGAGCTTATATGTGGAATGCAACGAACCTTCCTTGAGTCACCGAAGAGCATTACTAACTCTGTCATACGTCTTAAGAATAAGGTCGTCACCTGAACACATCTGCTACGAAATTGCCACACAGTGTAACTCGCGCTTACACTACCTAAACAAACCCAACCTAATCAAACCACTTGTCCTTCGCTTCGAGGAACATTGCCACATTTATGCCATCCCTGACGGAGCACTACACGTCGCTGTTAAACCACCAAGGCTGCCGCCATGGTTCGACCTGTCACAGCTTTGTGAGTTTTCACTAAGCCGTTTCAACAAAAAAAGCACCCCACCAGAACACATAATTCAAGAATTCTATACACTTCAGCACGAATATAGGGATTACGAAGAATTTTACACAGATGGCTCAAAAAACAAAAAACCATGTGGGTATAGGGATCGCGACAGCGGAAAGTGCAGTTTCTGTGAGAGTACCTCGTAGCTTTTCCATTTTTTCAGCTGAAGCTTATGCCTTGAGCGAAGCAGTTCGGAAAATCATCGCTGAAAAATACAAGAAAGCAATCATATACACCGACTCACTAAGTACACTAAAAGCTCTACATATAAAATCCGAATGTGAGCCATTAGTGGGTGACATTTTAAACATGGTATATTTAAACAGCCAGGCAGTTTCCATCCGTTTCTGCTGGGTCCCAAGTCATGTTGGGATACCTGGAAACGAAAAAGCAGATATGTATGCTTCATTGGCAGCCGACAAAACAGTAGCCAATGTGAAAATTCCCCTTAAAGACATCCAGAGAACAATTCGTCTAGCTCTACTAGCGAAATGGCAATAACAGTGGGACACATGCACGAATAACAAGCTCCACATGGTGAAGCCCGTACTTGGAGAATGGAAGACGTGTCGTCACCAGGAACGGTTTGTTGAGGTCATATTATCCCGACTTCGTATTGGGCACACACACCTGACCCACAACTTTTTACTTACAAATGAACAACAACCAACATGTGAAAAATGTCAAGAACCATTGACAGTTATACACATACTCATCACATGTCCCCACATTGAAACGTACAGACGAAAATATTTTGGCCAACTATACAAACAACAAACGCCTTTTCACCCTGCTCTACTTCTTGGAGATGATCCCCTTGTACCCTTGTCTTCTGTGCTGAACTTTTTAAAAGACTGTGACTTTTTAAATAAGCTGTAAACGACATCATTTCACAGTTTCATTACCTATGACCTTGTGTCTGGCGCAGCATAGCCTCAGCTGCTTTTGCGCCATAAAAAATCAAATTAACTAACTAACTAACTAACTAACTAGCTTGTATTGAACCAGAACTCATGGCCGTAAAAGCAGAAATCAGGCTTTACCGCACTGATAGACAGAAATATTCGTTAAGACGGGCAGTCAAGGCTCCTTTGAGCTTTTAGGAACTGCACGCTCCCAAAATGCATTCTTCGTTTGCTGATACCTACTTCGGCTGCTATCCCCAATAATAATAATATCTGGGATTTAACGTCCCAAAACCACCATATGATTATGAGAGACGCCGTAGTGGAGGGCTCCGGAAATTTCGACCACCTGGAGTTCTTTAACGTGCACCTAAATCCAAGCACACGGGCCTCAAGCATTTTCGCCTCCATCGAAAATGCGGCCGCCGCTGCCGGGATTCGATCCCGCGACCTGCGGGTCAGCAGTCGAGTACCACAACCACTAGACCACCGTGGCGGGTACTGCTATCCCCAGAGAGAAGTACTAATCCCGTAGTGTTAAGGGTACGCCGAGATCGCGTGAGACGAACTGACCCGCGTATCGCGCTTCGAAATGTACCAGTCATCCCCCGCTCGCTACACGCGCCTAACACACGCAAAAAAGGCACTCTCTATATAGGCTCAACCGAAACTATCGCACCCTTTATGTCCTTCACCAAACACTTCCCTTTATATCCTTCACCAAACACTCCCCAGGCGACGTATTCTCTGGAGAGCAACAGTGACTCAGTAACTTCCGTCTGCACACTACCTTTATTCTATGCAAGCATTCGCTGAAGATCTACTGTGGAAGCACTGCGGGAACTAGCTTGACAACGAACACATACTGAATTGTCCCTTATCTCACAAGTTCTTCACAAACAGTTTCAGAGCTATCATTTCCGTATATCCGAATCCCATATGAGGCCTACCTCACCTCTGTCTCCTCTAACCTTTGTAATAGGAAGTATGAATCATCATATCTCGCCAATAGCAACGAAATCATATGGTTCCCTTAAATGCTTGATCTGTTAGCGTGCCTGGATAAGCGAGTAGTTGCGACTTGCCTTCGGACTGTGCCCGTGTTCGAATCCCGCCTCACCAAGAAATTTTCTTATTTATTTGTTGTCCTCCTCTCCAGTTCTCTTGTCCTCGCCTCCTTTCCTTTCACCGACGCGTTGCTAGGCGGCTCATGGCGACGTCACTGCTCTGCGACGTTTTTCTGCGAACACATGACGGACCAAGCGCGAACTTAAACAGCTCCGCTGTTTAAAAAATAGCGTGAAACGCAGTCGTGTGCAGGCCGGGCCTCTAGTGAAAGCACCGCGGGCCGCATGCGGCCCACAGACTGCGCGTTTGAGACTCCTGCGCTAGAGCATGGCGCCACCACGTGTAGGCCTCACGTGGCAAGAAGCGCCGTCTTGTTTTATGTCAACCAGCGGCCAATAGCAGCAATCTGCTCTATGACGCCATGCAGCAGCTCCTGGTGGCTCCGAAGGAAATGAGGATGGGATTCTTTATGAAGAGAAGGCGACTCAGAAAGTGGCAATTCGTCGCTCTGCTTGTAAACTCATGTTGCCGCACACAACTACAATATTTGGCTTAGGTGTTTGCAGCAGCGATGGCTTTCCGTTGTGTTTTAGATGAGAAGCATCTTATGCTCGGGGCTTTGTCCGTCCCGCATCCGGCATCCCGCGTCCCGTGTCTGGCCACTTTCATGAAGTAGGGAAGCACCCACTATGCGAACCAGAACACTGTACTACAATAAGGCCGTCAACCACCACTACAGTCACCAGAGTCATGGCCGAGAGCACAGAGGGGCTGCTTAGCAATGGCTAGGCAGGTGGTGTCGGTCGCCCAGGTTGACTCCATTCCTTGATCTTGCTTGCATGTGCTTGCGGCGGCTTAGTCCATTCCCTCCTTCCAGCGTCACACACCCCCCACATCGCATGCGCGTCCCCTCACCCTCTCTCTCCTCTACTACGCTTACCAACCCTTTCTCTCCTTTAAAAAAATCACAGCATATCCGCGGAGTGAATGATGATGAGTGGGCGAAGCTCCGGAGGTACATCATCAAAGACGTGATGGTGGTTGGTTGCATGTGGTCAAACGATATGCATGTGAGACCATATCGCGATGCCATGTGTTGTATGACATCGCGATCGTCATCGTCATCAGCGTCATCGTTATGACGCTTAGTGGGTACATTCCATGTGGTGTGCCGTGATGGCAGCATCATCGTCATCACACAGGAAGATACTGCTGGTTACGCAGGCGGCTACTACGTACTACAAACTACAAAGGACGCACCACCCACGGCAAAGACGTGATGGTGGTTGGTTGCATCTGGTCAAACGATGTGCATGTGAGACCATATCGCGATGCCATGTGTCGTATGGCATCGCGATCGTCATCGTCATCAGCGTCATCGTTATGACGCTTAGTGGGTACATTCCATGTGGTGTGCCGTGATGGCAGCGTCATCGTCATCACACAGGGAGATACTGCTGGTTACGCAGGTGGCTACTACGTACTACAAACTACAAGGGACGCACGACCCACGGCAAAGACGTGATGGTGGTTGGTTGCATGTAGTCAAACGATGTGCATGTGAGACCATATCGCGATGCCATGTGTTGTATGGCATCGCGATCGTCATCGTCATTACGCAGGTGGCTACTACGTACTACAAACAAGGGACGCACGACCCACGGCATAAGGAGCTTCGCCCCTAAAATTCCTCTACTCTACGGAGCGGCGCCCGCGTCCTACACCCCCCATAGCGCATTGCCCGTCCCCTCCACCTCTCTCTCCTCTCCAACGCTCACCCCCCTTTCTCTTCTCTAGGAATCCTCGACTCTACGGAGCGGCGCCCGCGTTCCCACAACCCCCCCCCCCCACAGCGCATGCGCGTCCCCTCCCCCCCCTCTCTCCTCAGGAGTCCTCCACTCTGTTGAGCGGGGCGCGTCCCCTCTCTCTCCTCTCCTACGCTTACCCCCCTTTCTCTCCTCTAGGAATCCTCTACTCTACGGAGAGCCGCCCGCGTCGCACAGCCCCAAGCGCATGCGCCTCCTCTTCTCCTCTCTTACGCTCACCCCCCTCTCTCTCCTCTAGGAATCATCTACTCTACGGAGAGGCTCCCACAGCGCATGCGCGTCTCCTCCCCCCTCTCCTAAGGTCCCCCCCGTTCTCTCCTCTAGGAATCATCTACGGAGCGGCGCGCACGACAGGTGGTGCGACAGCTGCATACTTTGCTGGGGGGCGCCACGGTAGTTCCTGCGGAATGAAAATGACGGCGCTCGCGCGGCTCATTCTCTCTCCTGTGCAGCGCCGCGATGAGCGCCCGGGCCGGTGCCGCGAAACGGGAGCGGCGACGTTTCTCCCGCTCAAGCCAGCCATCTCCCCGCTGCTTCGCATCCAGACATGGTTCCCTTTAGCGGGAGATGGGGAAATTTTTTTTTCTCGAAGCACAAAGGTGGTTCAGGACTCCTTCAAGAATAGACAAACGAAGTGGTTCATGACGTATGATAGCTCTACTACTGCTGGTAGAAACGTAGAAAACGCCTGTGTGCATACGTCTGACCTTCAAACTGAGCAGTGGGAAGGCACAGCGCGACTGAGACGAAGGACGAAGAACACGCAACACAAACGAGCGCTCGTGTGTGTTGCGTGTTATTCGTCCTTCGTCTCAGTCGCGCTGTGCCTTCCCACTGCTATGAACCAACTCGCCCAGATCATCTACAGCTTCAAACTGAGCCCGGGGCAACGCAGTCGCATTACCTTCAGCGAACACTGTTGTGGTGTGTTCGCGAAAACGAACAGCTCAAGGTGAGTCTTTCGTGCCAACATTGCCAGAAGCGCTGGCTGCATCCAAGTTCACTCGGTGTTCACGCTGAAAGCACCTACTGCGCCGAGCAGTGCGTGCGTTTTGATTTGCAGTGCAACACGTTACAGTGTGTCCTTGACGCGCTCTTGTCGCGGCTTGCTGTCGAAGCGTGTAGACTTCTTGTCGTATTCGCCTAAATCAAGACGTGCAATAAATTTATGTATGTACAGACAAATGGCCTAGTTCTTTCTTAAAGCAAGCAAAACCGAGCTATCGCTCGATAAACTTGGTGAATCCGCGTTCAACGGCACGAATTTTTAACGCGACAGCGTTCAAGAGCACGTTTCGCAGAAATTCCATTGTTGGCCTCGTTCGTTGTGAGCGAGAAATCAGCGTTGTCCGCGAGTGAACATTCGAGATAAATGCAAATAAATAAATAATAAAACCTTTTAATGTTCGCACTAAGTCGCGAAAAGCTTGGCACTGCGAAGCTGGGGCTCGTCGCCGCTGGTACTTCATGTCGACCGGCCCGTCTAGCTACGAGATGCGTGGCGTTCACCTCGGGAGTAGGCACTTTCTTAGGACGACCCACAACTCTCTGGACACGATCGGGCGCAGCCAGGCTATGTACTATAGAGCGGAGGTTGCGCGTGATGTCTCCGCAGGTGTGCGTGGCTTGCTTGCTTTATATTTCTATCTTTTTAAATGCGAAGCATTTCTTTGCGTACTGCAAGCACTTTGGGCGTTTCTATCTATCTATCTATCTATCTATCTATCTATCTATCTATCTATCTATCTATCTATCTATCTATCTATCTATCTATCTATCTATCTATCTATCTATCTATCTATCTATCTATCTATCTATCTATCTATCTATCTATCTATCTATCTATCTATCTATCTATCTATCTATCTATCTATCTATCTATCTATCTATCTAGCCGCCTACGTCTGGGTGCTCTCGTGATCACCTCCTTAACTTGTTGTTGACCAAACTTAGTGTGGCAGGGTAAGAGGATTTGACGAATTTGCCTGGCTGGTCGTGACTTGAATAACGTGAATATCCCGTCGTGTACGTCGTCAAACTCATTTCTCCAGACATGTGTCGCTCCACGACCGCTGGATCAAAGCGCACGAGGTGCGGCCTGCTGCGTGCGCCGAATACAACGGGAGAGGGCTAGTTCGTTTTACTGCCGCCGCAGCACCACCGGTCAATGACAGTTTGCGCCGGGGAAGTGGTGCGTGTCCGGCGCTCGCAGGCTCATTGTGTACACTTCGCAGCGCTGCAAGCGGACTCGTCGAGTTTGGAGCTAGTGCATTATTTTATGCCACAACAGGACCTTTTCTCCTATGTTAATGGTTTCCCTTTCATACCGGGATACGGAACTGTTCTGACTAAGCATTGCCGCCTCGTCGACAGCCAACTATAACCACATGTTTTAAAAAAAGTCACAGTTTCGCCACAAGGCGAAGCAAAATGCGATAGCAACAAATTTGAATGTCAAGCGACGAATGGCAAGCAGGTCGAAACGTGCAGCGCGCTGCTCACGCACACATGACGCACGAAAACAACACGCACAGGACGAGAGAGAACTAACAACTTCACAGCTCGACACTTAACGCGCTGCTCAAACAAAAACGACGCACGAAACGTATTCACAGGTACAGACGAGCGCGAACTGACAAGTGTCACAGTTGTTACTTCGCTTTGTTTGGAAAGCGTGTTCTTTTGCAAACCGGGGGAACTGCCGCGAGCGAAGTGACCTTCGTGCGCTCGGTGCCTACAACGCAATCGTTCCGGCGAACGCCCCAATTCTCCCCCCCCCCCCTACCCTCGAGAGATAAGCGCACGCAAGGGCGTCTACCCCCCCACGGAGCAAAGTGCGCGAGACAAAAGAGGAGTGCATGCGCGCGGGCGTCGCGACGTGCGGGGCGGGCACCGAGCTAAGTTCCGCCGAGCGCGGGCTTTGCGCCATCTCGCTGGTAATGCTGAAAACACGCTGAAAACTGGCTGTATATAAGTAACCCGCCGTTTGAACGTTGAAGGCCGTGCGCTTTCGTGGCTCAGTGGTTAGCGCTGCAGAGCGAGAGGTCCCTCGTTCGATGCCGCCCGTCGGAAGAATTTTTCTGAATTATTTTTCTTTGTGGCTTTTATAAATATATAGATACATATACACATACGGGGCATGACGGTGACGCCGACGGCGAAAACCAGCCGAGAGTGTCCATATAATTGCTATCGCAATAAAAAATCTACGCATCTCCATGAAGTGAATCATGGCGAGTGGGCGAAGCTCTGGGTATCGTATCGCTGAGTAACCGTACGTTACCTGAGCGTTGCCCCATATAATGTAAACTGAGTGACATAAAGTGTATGTAGAAATCTAAATTTATTTCGCCTTCCAGTCGTCTTGGGAAATTCAAGGAGGAGTTTAGAAAATTGCTGGAGTGGAGGATATGCCTCGAAAGTGAATCCAAGAACCCGCCATCGTACCGGTGGCAAGCTACCATTCTAATACGGGTAATTTGTGGGGACATATAGTGCTCGACGTGTGCCTTTGTGTTACAGGTTTCGTTGAGAAGCCTCAACATCTAGGCACATTTTAGTAGAGATCAACTCATCAATACTCTTCTTGATAGGTTAATTTTCGCCGGGAACAGCGATCTCTTACCTTATAATTAACCTCTGTCTACGTAGAAGTCTATTGTAAAACCTTTTTTTTGTGTCCTACATAAGTTGCGACTATAGCAAGGGTTCTATACCGTAACCACAACGGAAGACAAGGCTAGGTCCTAAGGAGCTTCGTCCCTAAAAGTATAAAGCGTTAATGAAAAAGCCTGTCCCGTCTCCACGTCACAATAATAGTATCTGGGGTTTTAGGTCCCAAAACCACGATGTGATTATGAGGGGCGCCGTAGTGGAGGGCTCCGGCAATTTCGACCATCTGGTGTTCTTTAACGTGCACTGACTTCGCACAGTACACAGGCCTCTACTTTTTCGCCTCCATCGAAATGGAACCGCCGCAGGCCGGGATAGAAGCCGCGACCTTCGGATCAGTAGCCGAGCACCGTAACAGCTACACCACCGTAGCGGACTCCTCGCGTCAGAGGATTAATACATGTGTTGTACTTTTACAAATGTCCTGAACGTGCTATTGCGGGTTTTGGGCTGTTTGAATATTGCGCAATGTTTTCAGAAATTTGAATTACAAAACTATTTTTGTACTATTTGAATATTGCACAACGTGCAGGCAGAAAAAAAAATGAAAATACAAGGTTCTGTGCGTAAAATAAATCATATCGTTATCAAGCAAAAATCTCCACTCGCTGATACGCCAGTATGCATGTGTTTTCTAACGCAGCAGAATAATTTTGCATTGCAAAAGAAAAAAAAACATTGCATTTGGTGACATGCCGTCGTGGCCTCAAAGGCACAGCATCTTTCTGGAAGAGCTCGGGCTTGCGCGCCAGCCTTACGAGACGCTGCGCAGTTGCATTCACGTTCCCCGTCCAGTTGGCTAGCAGTGGTCGAAGCAGCCGTTTCAGAAAAACATCACAGATGTGCTTCGTGTGCAGAGGGCTGCCTGAACCACACCGTAGTGCAGGGCACGTTACAAAATGTGGGAGCAGGGCTGAGGGAAGAAGTTTACACAGATTTTCACTTCTCCGGACTTCAATGTGCTTCATCACTTCACTGACAAATCGGGATTTTTCTTTGCGTTCGACGTGCACAGTGGAACGGAGAAGTTCTTCGTCATGCTACCGCTATAACTACCCAGATGGCCTACGTTTCAGTTTGTAGGAGGCACAACACATCATATTCAATACAACTATCGTGGTTACAAGCCGGTAACCTCACTCCGCTGTTCAAAAAGAGAAAAAGAAAAGGCGCGGGACTATCGTTGTTACAAGCCAATAACCTCACTCTGCGGTGTAAAAACAAAGAGAAAGGCGTGCTCCCAACAGCGCGCCTCGTCGGAAGGTCCCCCACTACTAGCGCCCCCCTGGAAAGTTGCGGTTGGAACTGTCAACGACGCTCTCCCTCCCTCGCCAACGCTCGGCGGCTCCACGCAACAGGCCGCACCGTGCGCGCTTTGATATAGCGGCCGTGGTAGCTCATACCCGTAAATCACCGGCCGCAGTATGCGGGTATGAGCCGCAGGTGTTCGACAATTTATATCTACCCAGGAACGGCGAGGCCAAACATTGCTCGTTTAAATGCGAGAGCGTTAAAAAAAACTGACCACAGCGGCGTTGACCCGACGAATTCAAAGAGTAAAAATCAGAGCCCAGCAGGAATCGAACCCAAGCATTCTGCGTGGCAATCAAGTATTCTACCACAGAGCCACGTCAAGTCACGAAACTGCTTTGGAAAAAGACCCTATGCAGGCGTAATGTTGGTGAAACGGCAATTGTAATAACGGTGCTGGCTATCTGATTCTAAAAACATTACATATGTATTCCTATGATGAAGGAGTCATGTCGGGTTAACGTCAATTGTGTACTTAAGGGCCATCCACTGTAGTTTGTTTACGTAGCACTATCCAGGGCTACCATCCTCGCAAGCACAAGCGTTACGTATCAGCTTATACCGCTTCTGGTGTTGTAATAACCATGTTTCTGTTGGCATCGTTACGTAACTGGCTTCTGATACCGAATCAGTATGGTGTAAATTCTACGTTAAGGATGAAATAACCTACATTAGCGTCGTTTACAGACCACCTGATGCTGAAGTTTCATTTTTAGAAGCACTTTATGATTATATGCTTACACACGTCCCTCGCGGGAAAAAAACTATTATAGCAGGCGATTTTATTCTGCCTGAAGTGAAATGGGACTCACTGAATCTGGCGACGAAGACTGGCAACGTGCTTACTGATATCATGTTCACATTTAACCTTGCACAAGTTGTTACAGTTCCTACACGTAACCAAGGCTCTTCCGCTTCTATTCTAGATCTCGTTTTTATAAGTGATCACTCTTTAAAGTAACCTATCAACGTAGAGGCATTCGAAGGCTTATCTGACCACAAAATAGTTTCGTGTTGTTTGCAATATCCAAGTCCTATTCATAGAGAAGCCACAACAAATCGGGTACTTGCATTTAAAAGAGCGGACGATGCTGCCATCATGACATACCTTGCTCACGAATTTCCCAACTTTTTGGACCTCTACACAAATGAACACTCGACGGTAAATATGATATGGACAACCTTCAGAAATATTGTTAGGCATTGCATAGACAAATTTGTTCCAACATTTAAAAAAAAAACATCAGAAAGCACAACCCATGGATCACGCGCGACATAATTCATACGAAGCGTAAATTAAAGAGGCTCAGAAAAGCTCAGAAAGTTCACCCATGCAGTAGTATTGCGTCGCAAATCCCAGCACTGTCAAGGTCCGCAAAGTGAATTTAGCGAAAAAATGCTTCCTCAGTCACTCTTTACACAGTTTTATTAAAACAGCGCGTCATAAGTTCTGGCGATACATAAGCGTGAAGCATACTAACAAAGCGCATACGCCTACCCCGGGAGAAAAACAGACAGCCGATCTTTTCAACAGCTACTTTCAGTCTGTTTTCACTGCTGATAATGGCCTTCTTCAACGCGGCCCGTTAAGACCAAATGACGTAGGTACACCATTAGACACCCCCCTTCATATCGCAGGCGGCTGTATTATCCCTCTTGCTAGACCTCGACGAAAAGAAAAGCACTGGTCCAGATGACGTTCCCAATGCCTTTTTAAAGCGGTACGCTGAGCCCGTAAGCAAGTTCCTTCAGCTCATATATTCAAAGTCACTTCGCGTTGGTCATCTTCCAACTGACTGGAAACTAGCAAAGATAATACCCGTGCATAAATCAGGTGATACGTTTTCCCCAGCTAACTACAGGCCCATATCTCTGACATGTACATCTTGCAAAATACTGGAACACATCATCTTGAAATATTTAACAGAATTCGTCGAAAGTCACAACATATTACACTCCAATCAGCATGGGTTTCGCAGTGGTCTATCGACTGTTACTCAATTAGTAGAAACGCTTCATGACTTTGCCAAAGATGTTAACAGCCAACTACAAATAGATGTAATCTTTATGGACTTCTTCAAGGCTTTCGATCGCGTTTCCCACCTTAAGCTTAACTATAAATTAAAATGCCTAATAGGAGAAGGACCACTCACGCTTTGGATCGAAGATTATCTTTCAGACCGTTACCAGTATGTAAAGTACAATGACCATGTATCTGATACTGTTCCCGTTTTATCTGGTGTACCACATGGTTCTGTATTAGCCCCAATGCTCTTTTTACTGTATATAAACGACATAACTAAGCACGTCGACGTAAACATTAGGCTATTTGCAGACGACTGCGTACTGTACCACACAATTAGAACGGAAGATGACCAAACAAAACTTAGTAATTCTCTGTACGAAGTCGCTCAGTGGTGCTCAGACTGGCAAATGGTGTTAAATGCAGAAAAGACGGTCTATATGAACATAACAAACAAGAAATCAACGATTACCTTTCCTTACAGTATCAACGGTATCCTACTACGAAACGTTTCACAGTACAAATACCTGGGTGTCACGATAAGCAACGACCTAAGCTGGAATGCGCATGTGCAGCAAATTTCTAAAAAAGCAATGAATGAATTGTTTTTCCTCAAACGATCGCTTGCCGGATCTACCTTTGAAACACGTTCTCTTGCCTACACCAGTCTCATCCGACCAACATTGGAATACGCCAGTGTTGCGTGGTTTCCGCACACTAAACACAACATCACTGCGCTTGAACGGGTACAACGAAAAGCTGTCCGCTTTATTTTCAATCGTTACAGGCGTAGCGATTCCCCGACAGAACTTCTCCGGCTGGCCGGCCTCGCTACTTTGTCTAACCGAGCGAAAGTGCACAGATTGAAATTCCTGTATTCGTTGTTACACAATAGTTTTAAGATTAACCCCATGTTATTTGTTACATACAACTCTGCCAGAGAAACGCGACACAAACACAGATTCACGTTAGAGGAATTTCGTCCTGCTAACAATGTATTTCGCTTCTCTTTTTTCCCACAAGCAGTAAGAGACTCGAATGCCTTAGATGAATTTATTGTTACTCAGCCTACGCTAGAATTATTCGCTGAACTTGTGGAAGAAGCTGTTTGACGCGGACACATGTCGCTCTGTTTATTGCTGTTGCTGTGGTCTGCTTGATGAAAGTGCTTACTGTGTGTTAATTAGAGTGTAAAATTTTGTTTATGTATGTAAATGTTTATTTCTTATGGAGCGCATATTCTGTTGTTCGCATTACTTCTGTACATTCACGTATGAATTTACTCCCACCCCTGTAATAATTCCTCTGAGGGATTGACAGTATTTTGAAATAAATAAATAAAATAACTGGTTATATGAAACATATGTGACTGTTCAAAATATGTGTGTGCATAGATTTCTACACATCTTTAGCGTCATTTCGTAACGTTTCGCGCAATAAAAAAATTACAACCATGTCACCTTACCACCGCATGCTTCGCATAACATCGATTCCCATGGTACTTGGGATCTGCCTAATTTTTTCTCTCTGTCCCTCTACTTCTTTCTCTCTCGTTCGCCAATGTGCACTTTGTCTCTCTTTCTTTTTCGTTCTGCTTTCTAAATGCGAAGCATTTCTTAGCGAACTTCGGCGAGTTTGAGCGTATCTATCTATCTATCTATCTATCTATCTATCTATCTATCTATCTATCTATCTATCTATCTATCTATCTATCTATCTATCTATCTATCTATCTATCTATCTATCTATCTATCTATCTATCTATCTATCTATCTATCTATCTATCTATCTATCTATCTATCTATCTATCTATCTATCTATCTAGCCGCCTACGACTTTGTCCTCTCCTGGCCGTATCGTTAATGGGATTTTTACCAAAATTGGTATGACACAACATGACTGTATGGCGAACACGAATGACTGGTCATATCATGAAAACCATGACTAACTAATCATGAAAAGCATGATTTGCACGCCATGGCCGTAGGTCTCCTGCGGCCGCTTTCTTAACTTGACATATCCCTAAAATTGGTAGCATGAGACATTTCTGACAGGTGGTAATATGAAAATCATGATGTGCATGACATATACATCATGATTTACATGTCACGCTCATGGTGCGCTGTAGACGTTTCGCTCGCTTGATATACACCAAATATGGTATTGCGTGACGTGACTGTATGACAAACATAAAAGACAAGTGGTAATATGGAAATCATGACATGTCATGAGTGACATGACTTGGCATGCCACGCTCATGGCATGCTCGCGGCCGTATCGCTAGCTTGATATACACCAAATTGGTATTGCATGACGTGACTGTATGACGAACGTACATGACAAGTGGTAATCTGGAAATCGTGACATGTCATGGGCAACACGACTTGCATGCAACACTCATGGCGCGCTCGCGGCCATTTCGCTAGCTTGATATACACCAAATTTAGTATTGCGTGGCGTGACTGTATGACGAACATAAATGACAAGTGGTAATATGGAAATCATGACATGTCATGAGTGACATGACTTGCTTGCCACGCTCATGGCGCGCTCGCGGCCGTTTCACTAGATTGATATACACCAAATTTGGTGTTGCGTGAGGTGACTGTATGACAAACATAAATGACAAGTGGTAATATGGAAATCATGACATGTCATGAGTGACATGACTTGCATGCCACGCTCATGGCGCTCTCGCGGCCGTTTTGCTTGCTTCATATACACCAAAACTGGTATTGCGGGACGTGACTGAATAACGAAAGTGGCAGGTGGTAACACGAAAATCTTGGCATGCATGTCATCTACAACGCCATTTGCGTGCCACGCTCATGGTGCGCTTGCATCCAGTTCGCTAGTTTGATATACAGCAAAATTGGTATTGCGCGACGTGAGTGTTTGAGGACCATAAATGAGAGGTCCTAACATGTAAATCATGACATTCATATTATGTACAGCGTGACTTGCTCCTTGCTGGCAGCTTCGCATTATATGTATTCCCGCAGTGCGTGGGATCTGCCGTTTTTTTTCTCTCATTTCTCTCTTTCTCATTCTTTCTGTGCTAAACTTTACTCTCTCTCCTCTTCCTTTCCCTCCTCCTCACCATCGCGCCTCTTGTCCTCATGTTCACAACTCTTTCCCATCCCCTTGCTAGATTATACTATACAATTGCAATGCTATGCTTTCTTAGCGTGCCTGGATAGCGGAGGGGTTATGACGCTCGTCATCGGATCGAAGGTGTACACGTTGGAATGCCGCCTCACGAAGAACTTTTTTCGGCAAAATTTTTTCTGTTTCTTTATATCTTTCTTTCCGTCTTTGTTTGTTTCTCTCTTTCTCTCTCTCTCTCTCTATGTACTCGTTCTCTCACCCGTCAGGGTTATTAAAGACCACGTCATAGCAGTGAGCAGAGTCATTTACCCCATTTCTCTGGCACATACCCCATTAGGATGATCACAGGGGTAGGGTCGAAGCTTTACAGCCTGCTTAAACCAGCATCGCTGTTATAAAAAACTTTGCCTCGAATGGGAAATGAACGCAGGCCTTCTGCGTGGCAAGTAGGTGTTTTATCGCAGAGGCACGCCATTGCGTAGAACTGCTTCTAAAAAAAAACCTCCTAGGAAGCGTAGAATTGCGCCAGGTGTCTTGACATGTGAATTTCACAACGAGTGAAAGGTCTAAAGGCCCACCAATTACTAAGCGGTCAGACATAAGTAGCCATCGTCAGCAAAAACATCAACAAATTGAGCAGCTGCGCAGGATAACGTGTTGCCTTACGGACGCGTATTGGGTACTTCGCTTATATTCGCAAAATCAAGGATTATAGCGCAGTGGGCACTTCCAAGCTTACCTATCCCTTTAATCCCTATTGAAAGCTGCACTTTCAATAGGGATTAAAGGATAGTTCTAAACGGCCATTGTAACTCACACAGACTTTCCTTTCGTTGCCAGCGACATGGTTGAGGTGTCCACGGAGAAGCGACGCTATGCTTGCGATTGAGAAGGTGATGCGAACAGGGCCCGATTACGCTATCGCCGTCTACTCTCGAAAGCGAAGCCCAAGCATCCTCCCCTTGCGACTGGGGGGCTCGGGTACGTGGGTTGAAAGCCACCCCTAAGGGTTGACACACCTCAGAGCGTAGGCGCCACATTCAGGACGCTTGTGCTTTCAAAAACAACAACTGTATTATTAATATATGCATTGAGGAAGACGATTACAGACACTTCTTTGAACCTTGACTGACAACGACGCCGAGCCTTCACTCCATGTTCTTCAAGACTTTCCTCCCCCCTACACTGGTGGTGGCCGATTGCAAGAGGGAAAGTAGGCCCGTAGTTCAGCTACGGCACAGTCGAGTCGGCGCCGTGGAGCATGCAAGGCACCTCGCGGCGGCCTTGTTGTCTTCGCTGCCCCTTTTTTCCTCCGAAACGAGTTGCTTTCCACAGAGATCCCAAGATAGGGAAAACCAGTGAGGTAACGGCTACGTAGTAGCGCCAGGGTCGGAAGAATGCTTGGGAGAACGAGATCGGGGTCGTTCCTGCGCGGACACAGCCACCGAGGAATGAGCGCCTGCACACCTGTGCAAGACGTTCCCCCCTCCTTGTTTTTCGGAGAATGCCGGCCCGATCACGATACCTCAAACTCTTTTTTATCACTCAATTTTTACATTGTATCTTGAGGAGAACTGCTTCTTGGCCTAGTTGGTACTGTTTACTGTATGACATACTGCCGCTAGAAAAAAACACACAGAACAGAGACGTCGTCCTGTTCGTATCTATCTTCTGTGCATGTTTTTTTTCTAGCGGCAGTATGTCATACAGTATACATTGTATGTATTTGTCTTATATGAACCGTTGTGACTGATCATCATCGTCATCAGAGACAGAAGCCCATTTCAGTCCTTTGCAAGAGAAGGCCTCTGCCAGTGATCTACGTTTTAATCTGTCTTGCGCGAACTCACCCCGCTTCATGCCTACGGACTTTGCTATTTCATTTCACCACCTCACCTTTAGTCATCCTGCGCTGCATTTACCAGCCCCTAGTATCATTTGCATTGCTCTAACTTACCGCAACTTATCTGTGAATGAAAGAAGGGGGGAAATTTTGAGGGCTCATTTCTTTGTTTGATACAACCTTAAAGGGGCCCTGCAACACTTTTTGAACATGGTCAGAAAACGCTGCCGATCGGTAGTCGAGGCTCCGAAGAACACGCGAGCCAAATATTATAGCGCAGCACGCGCCCTGGAAGCCCACAATAAATTCCCAAAGTCCGCTATATTTGCTTTCTCTTCTCTCGACAAATGACGCTACAAGCTCAAAAATCACTCGTCACCAGTGTTGCCATCGCGGAGCGTGAGAAATCCGCTAAAAATCAATAAGAAATCCGCCAGATTCCGCTAGGTTCTAAAACATATCCGCTAAATTTCCCGCTAAAACTTATTTTATAAAAAAAACAGTGAAATTTCGTATGATAAAAACCTTCGTCATTATTAAAAGCTCCCCAAAATTATGAGAGCTGAAATAACATATAAAATAGTCTTCGAAAGAGTGTAACTAGAATACTAGAGGCTTCAGTGCTACGGTTGTCGTCAACCTCATTATAGATTAGGCTAAAAGTAATAAATGTTCACTACGGTTGAGCGTTGGGCCAGTTGGTGCAGCATAATTCCAATTTTTCACAGAGCATGGAACGAGGACGGACAAAAAAGCAGCACACAGAGCGCTGAATTTACAACTGCCTTTTATTTTTCTGCCTCAGCAATATATATGCGCTTTTCACAGGAAAAGGAAAAAAACAGAGCAGACGACCTATACAAAATTGCAGTCAACACACTGATGAGAAAAAAAAAAGAACTCACACTGATCAGAATTTACACTGATGAGAAAAAAAGAACTCACAAGTCACCGAAAAACACATCGAGGTCTTCATCACCGCTGTCGTCGTCTGACACCATCTCCACAGGATCTCTGGGACTTCTCGAGGGACCAGAAAGGTGACTTGGTTGCAGATACGCTGCAAATGTCCCGATTGCACCAACAGCCGCCACAGGAAGTTCGTAATCAAAAGAACTGTTCTTGTGTCGCTGCAGCCCTGCGCTTACGACGAGGATGGCGTTTGTTGTTTCAGGCTCCAGCTTGTTCCTCAGCTTGGATTTTACTATCTTAGCTGACTAAACGTTTTTTCTGCTTCGGCATTTGGGTAGGGCAGCAGCAGCATCGACGTGGCCAATGCGGCACAGGGGTCTTTATAGGAGTGAACTTCACACCAGAACGACTGCGTGGAGAATATCTCATTCTAGTTAAGGATGGCGATTTTGATCCACTAGTTTTGAACTGTTGTGATTGATTCCGGGAGCACTGGCATTGCTTCCAGCAGATGAATCAATAACTCCTTCATGACGCAAAAACTGTTTTCGACCGATAAAAGTGATTTCTTCTCGAGAACTGTGATGAAGGGAAGGCGCTGTCTGATTTGATCTGCTGGCGTGGTAATAAACTTTATGCATCTTTCTCGCATCACAGCTTCATCTGCGAGAGAGAACCCGTCGGTCTTCTCAACCTTCATGCTGTCAACGTACGTCTCAAACAGGTAGCCCAGTTATGGCTTGTGGTTAAAGTGGTCCTTCACGTCTGGACATCAGAACGTCCTTCTACTCTAATTGGAATCATTATGAAGCAAGCTCGAAAGCAAAGTCGTGAGCTCTTTCGGCGGCTTTGATCCACACGTATCGCCTCGAATGCCTTGTTAACCTCTGAACATCTGTCAGCATCGGTCTCAAAAAAAAGCAAGTACCCCAGATTGATCTGATTTTCGTACACACCATAAAGCACATCTGCCGCATAGCACTTTTCAGTGCGCTTCGCCATCTCAAAGTGCATCTTCAATGCGGTCCACTGGTCTACGATCCTTGAAACAGCTCTTCGACGAGAGATAGCCACCGCGTCCTGCACTCTTACAAACTTTTCAGTAGTTCATCGCCGTCATTCATCAGACCGTAGAACTTATTGTACGCAATTTTGCGGGCAGGGGATCTTGCGAAACAGCAGTACGTTTCGCTGATTAGGCATTCTAAGTTTCTCAGCAATGCTTCCGACGATTTGGAATCGGTGCACTGCGTGAGGCATCCGCCAGAAATCAGCTATATATAGAAATGGTTCCGTCAAAAAATCCGCTAGCCGCTAGACTGATTTTTTCCCCCGTCAGAATAAAATAAAATCCGCCAGATTTAGCGGAAAATCCGCTAAATTGGCATCACTGCTCGTCACAGCCATTGTGTCAGCCATTGGCTGATTTGAGCATGGAACGCTCGGTCGTTACAGGGGCCACCGCGGGAGGCCGCGACTTGTCCATGCGTGCGCGCGGGATCACACTCAAAAGCCGCGTCACCATAGCCACGTATTCGAAGAAAAAAAAAGAAAGAAAAGGAGCTCAAGGTCACGAGGCATACGTGACGTACCTTCTTTCCCCGTGCCATCCCTCCCTGCTTAGCTTCCAGCGCTTTCGTCGGGACGAGAGAAGAGAGAAAGCAATTGCAGCTCGCGACAAATCTTTGTAACTCCGCTCGTGCTGGACGGATTCTAAAAAAAATTGCGGTGGTGAATTCGTGAGGCAATCAGCTCATTTAAATTGAATCCATTCCATGGCTACATGGAAAAGTGTTGCAGGGCCCCTTTAATGGAAACCAGCAGATAATGAAGCCAACGAAGGTAGAGGGTACATTGAATGCGTTGTTTAAAGCGCATTGTAGTACCTAATTGTGATTGCAATTACTACAATACGAAGAAAGAAAAGTGAACGAAAAGTGAACTTGCCGCCGGCGGAAACCAAACCTGCAACCTTCGGAAAATGCGCCAGATGCTATACTAATTGAGCTACGGCGGCGATCTCCCTCTCGTCCACTTTATCAGGTATTCAGGTGCATGGAAACCTGGGGCGTGAGCGCCGCTCGTATCCATTACGGCCACTCTGGAACACTCCTTTGCCAGCTGGCGTCACGTAGCACGTAGTCCTTTAACGAGAGGACAGCTGAGCGATAAGCCTTCGCATGATGCCTGCAGGCATCATGCGAAGTCATATGACTTCGACGAAGTCATACGACGCATCAAGACATAAGACTTTATGCCTGGAGGCTTCAAGTCTGCCGGAAGAAGACCATCAATATGAATGAATGAAAGATGGGGCTATGTTCGAGGGCTCGTCTCTTTGTTTGACACAACCTTAATGAAAACCAGCAGATAATGAAGCCAAAGAAGGTATAAGGGTTATAGGTGTAGAGATGGCCATTAAGGTTGCACCAGTTATCTGTAGAGCGCATTACATTGCCTGCCCACGTCTATTCTCTTTTGCTTGAGACCAACTAAAATATTGCGTAATGGTTTTTGTTTTCTGATTCCTTCTGGTGTCTCCATATATCGTGGTGCTGCGCCTATTATTTTAACAGCGTAGCTGTTTAGGCTGACTGTTAGTCCGTGCAGAGCGAACAGAAAACTATCAGCGTCATGAGCCGGTACGCGCTCTCTTCCTCTTCTTGATCTTCTGCTTCGCTCCCGAAACACGTGTGCCGATTCGTCCGGCGGGGGGGTGCAGTACAACACTATGGACGAGAGAACGAGTACAGAGAGATAGAGAAAGAAAGATCTAAAAGAGAGAGAGAGAGATCGAAAGAGATAAAGCGATAGAAAGAAACAGAGATCTCGACGAGGCGGGATTCGAAGTCGCGTAACCACGATTTGAAGGCGAGCATCGTAACCACGGGTATATACCGGGACGCGAGCAGAAGATTGCCTTGTATAGGGCAGCATATCAAGGTGGTAGAAAGGAGAAGTGAGGGTGAGGATGACGAAAGGTGGAAGGAAGATAGTTAAGCGGGACATAGAAATCAAGATAAAGGGAGAAGTAGAGAGGAAAGAAGGGAAAAACAGAAACAGAAAAGTAAAAAGCGAAAATCAAAGAAAGAGAAAAGAAGAAATAAATACAGAGAGAAAGAGATAGAAAGATAAGCTAGAAAGAGAAAGAAGGTAGAAAGAGCGAAAAAAGATAAATACATAAAGAGAGAAAAAAAAGGAGCAGAACTAAACATATATCAAGTAGACCTAGAAAAAACAGTAAGATGAGAGAAAAAAGTAAGAGACGAAGAAAGAAAGAGAAAAATAAAGAGAAAGAAAGAAAGGTGCCGAGCTCCGCCCTTCCTTCAGGCTTGGCACCACTAGTGCAAAGCTACCAGAATTAGGTCTTTTCATTGAACTTAATTATGTCTTTTCCACACAAATATCCCTTTTCTATCGCTTCTGGAAGAAGGCGTTTATTCTACGGAGCCGACTTTTTCTACAACTTCAACAAACAGCGCTCCTCCACTCTTAGATTGAAGGCTACAGTTACGAATCGCTTGTTTTTCTTCTTAATTTCTCATTAACGTCAGCTATACGAATCATTTAGAGAGTTCACACCTTTTCCATTCATAATTTAACATCCTCATAACACCATTCTACTTCCTCGTTGTCATGGCTGCGCGTTGCAGCGCATCGTAGTGATAAACATATATCTGTGGCACCCTGCATAAATGGGAAAGGCCACCTTTCGATTGTGAACGTTAGCCAGTCTTTTTCTCAAAAATCCCCTGCCCCTCACCTCGCTGTATTCTTGTGCCCTTGCGGGAGACAATTTTGCGACTGCGGCGCACAAGCTAAGAGCAGTTTAAGACCCCTGTTATAGAGCAAGGGTCTCATAATCACCTCAGCTGCATAGTGGGCCGCCGCCACGAAATTTCCTGCCGTAAGGGCCGCGACAGTTAAGAAGGTTAAAGCGCGCGGATGGGGGGGTGCGGGTGGAGGGGGGGGGGAGGGGGGCGAACAAAATGGCAGGTAATATTGCCATTTTAGAGAACGCCTTTTTTATATCTCATACATGGATAGTTTGTGAGGGGATCTGGCATCAGGGTTCGAGAAACATATTGATATTGGTTTCCAGATGGACTGAAATCTGAATGCTGACTCTTAAAGGTTTCGGGCCACAGTTCGGTTTCAGCACATGGCAACTGCATTGGGTGCCCAAGAAAGGCTCCAAACAAGTCACGTTTGCGTAACTCATGAACGTATTTATTGCGAAAAAAATATATGTGAGGCGAAGACATTCATATGCGGGCCGGACCGCTAGCAAAAAGTCTGCGGGCAGTGTGTTTGAGACCCTTATTATAGAGGGATAAATGTAAAAAAAAAGGTAAAAAAAACTCAATAGATAATCCAAACACCATGAACAGGCGGCTCACACAGAGAAACTGGCCTACGGACTACACCAAGGATGTCCGGGCAGTGGTAGCCTTGGTAAAACTTTCCTTTGACATGCAGAACATGGCAGCAAAACGAGAAATAGGTATTGACCAGTACTTGCTGCCTGTCAGCAGTGGAAAACGTTGTAAGCGGCGTTGTGTCAAACACCACAGTGCCATCTGTTATGCTCAGTAAGGTTACACGCCACCACAAGACACTTATCTGTGTCTAGAGCCCTTATCTGCACTTACGTATGTCTAGAGCAACTGGCCACTTTCAAAAGCTTATTCAGGCACTCGACGTTAGTACGGTCGGTTGCTGACCGAGACGGTCAGCCACCCAAATGACTTGAGTAACGTTGCGAACTGGAGACAGAGCTAAAACATAGCGAGTAAGAAAAAAGGAAGGCGAGCGAATGGCTGATGATAGGCCGGGAGTGGGGAGATTATGCGCTAAATATAAATAGCAGAACCGGTTAAGCTGGACACTGCGCGGTGCCTTCTTGAAGGCTCCACAACAGAGTGTAAAAAACAACTAAAGCAGGGCTTCCATCTCAAGATAAATGCACTCTAAGCGGTTCGTTTTATGTGGGTACTCCTGTTGCTTCACTGGATCTCTCAAGTGGCAATCGTAATGTAGATAAGACGAAATTGAACACAACAAGCTGCTTGTACGGTTATTCAATAACGCAGCAGATACGAAGAAACCGAGAAACCATACCGGCGAGACGCTGATTTAGGCGTCTTCGAAGATCCGTGGTCTTTTTTCCACTATTTCCGACAGAGTTCTTTCTTTTTTCGCCGAGAGGGTTAGAGAGCTTTGAGTATAAAAGGCACCAGCTTCGTACGTTGCAACCATTGCTGAAGAGCTGCCCTGCTTACCGAAACGGGAACACATCTCACAATATCGACATGGTTTGGCTAAAGCTAGCGATCGGAGTTTTCCTTTTTGGAGTGGCAGCAGCGACACCTACACTGAACCAGCAGCGGGAACGGGTTGATAGCTTTAGGGTGAGCATTCCTTGACATGTACTGCTATCTACAGTGCTTCCTTAACTATTAACGAAAATCATGGCCTGCGTTGCATTAAGTAAGTACGAAGCATTGACAGCACGGTTTGCGCTTTGTTCTGATTTGGTGCTTTCTTTCGTTGTTGTTGCCACTATTTAACGCTATGATTAACGTCCAGTAGCTCAATGAATAAACTATCATACGCTGTTAATACCTCGCATATTATGTCTTCCTGCTCCATATGTCATGTAAAAATATTCTTCAGGGATATCTGCAAGTGCATAAAGTTTTCTCTCTTATGCACTGTTATCTGAAGATACTGCATGGTAACAAATCAATGTAGAAACTACAAAAAAGTGCTCTGCGAAAACAATTCTTGGTGCTGCTGAATGAGTTCGGGTAAATATAAAACCTACATCAACACGGCCGTCCGTGCTATCGGAGTCAATGCAGACAAAAGACACTGATATGCTAAACCGGAATATTTTTTTAGTGAAATATGCCTTGTTTCTCGAAGGGCATTAAGTGTAACGTAACAGATTTAAAAAGCTCACCCTCATTTTTATATTCAAAACCTATTTTTTAAGTAGATCCTATTGACAAATCACGAATGCTTTTTCTGAATATATTCATGACTCGTGGGAGGCAGAAAATTCAATGGTATGTGCTGATTTTAGTGACTTGTTTAATACTCTACCTTAAGGTTATAAAAAAAAAACTCTTATACGAATTAGCACACACACGCACTGGAAACTCGCTAGCCTAAGTATTGTCCTCAAGGCGTTATTGGAGCCTCGTATAAATGCAACAAGGTAGTAAGTCTGCCAGGAAATCAGTGGTCGATGGGAGAGGGGGGGGTGCTCTAATACACTGTAGGAATTTACCGTAACTGCAGCTGCATGCCAATTTTTTGTTGAGAGTTTTACTAAAATGCCATTTGCAGTTTCAATGCGCTGAAAAATGAGAATTTGGTTTATGTTCTTGTGAGCAGCGCATTAGAGGAACATTTGCTGCTGAACACAACACCGAACAGCCCCTGAAAGAAAGTGATAAATTCCATTCTTGAGCAAGTTGCGATGCAGTGACACTTATGTATGCGACATAGCAGTGAATGTTTTAGTAATACGTGCGAAATAGCGACAAATCTTTATATGCTTTAAAGCAAGGAATAATTGATAGTTTGCGACCGTAAGTGCTTAGTACAAGATCATTTAAGAACCATACCACGACTAACACAGATCCTGGGGTGTTCAACCTCAGAAGTTCTATGTTCCGCACCTCAATGCACGAACGCTTGGTATTGGATGCAACTTTAACCTTCAATAGTACTGTGCTTCCACTAATAATTAGGATGCTCGACGAAGTCGCACTCCATACGCGTCTAAACGGTGTGTCTCAATAGATATAAAAAAGTTTCCTGCATATTAAACATAAAAAAAACCTAATGTTAAAACAAAACGTGCGTGTCAATGTGCATCGGAAAAGCCACAGCGTTTTTGCGAATGTAGTGGGACATCTTGGAACATTTAATGTCCAATTTCACAGTATTATCAATTACAGAACATGATAATCCCTTACGAAATTTTGCATATGATTGCGGTGGTTGCGTTATTCTGGAAACTGAATGCACGTGTTCTGTGGATTCTTTAAGCGAACTTTGCTGTTTTTATTATTTCGTGCGCAGATGATAGGCGCCTTTCCCAAAGTTGTCGCCATCTACACGTCTACAAATGATTCTTCCTTCAAGTGTTTGAGTGCCATACGTACAAGCTATGATTCTGAAGCCAAGACAGCAAGCTATGTCTGGCCACTGAAAGGTCATGGCGGTACCGAAAGGTAAATCTACATTGTCTAGTTTTGACAACTTAAAGCGTATAATTTTTTTTGTGCCACCATCACTAGTTCCTCCCTATATTGTACCTTAATACTACTAATAATAACATAGTATTAATATAATAATAATTTTGTACCTAATCGTAAATAACTGCCGTTGCACGGAACCGTTTGCCTCACTAAAGCGAATGAGAATCAATGTGACATAATATTAAGGAAGTTGGTTGTTTCGGAACTGTTCAGCGCTACCTAATAACAGATATTTGCTTAAGACTACGAGTGTATCACACTTTCCTTGAAGTGAGGAGAAATTGTTGAGCCAATATCGCTAGCACTTTGAACGAGGTATTCCTTGCTCGAAGATTTCTGATC